>JAQFZC010002156.1:0-24557 GCA_034695205.1 Dicyrtoma fusca | reverse complement strand
GTCCCGCTCTTGGCTCTTGGTGGACAGACACTCGCATCACATCTTCGGAAATATAAATATTTGGTCGGGAGAGATTGCAAAGTGAGTGGAGGACGTCGTGGTCCATGTCCCGTCCGTCGTCTGTGTGCTTGTGATCCTGGTGACTGCAAGCTTGAGCTGGAATGATAAACGAGTGAGGACGATGAAGTCACACTGACTTATTAACATACATGTGCAATGGAAATGAACGTGCTTGAGCGAGAGAGAGAGAGATGCAGTCCGGAGGAGAGAGATGTGCAGTAAATTGAGTAAGTTAGGACTTATATGGTTATTCATTTAAAGAGACTCATTCTGGGAAGATATCTTATTTAAAGAAAATACATATTTTGGTGTCTCGTGAGTCAGAGGGGAGTCCCCCGTCTTGTCTTAGGCGACGGAGATGCCATAAGCAAGTTTTTCCATGTGGACGACGGGTGATGCTGATGGTGACCACAATGAGAAGTGAAAAGAATCCTTCCTCATAATGCATGACCGATTAAGTAGAGTCTCTATGCCTGTCATGCCCACGCCTTAAATTAAACACATTCCTCTGCCCTTTTACCCCCTCAGTGTGGAAAAAGGCCGGTGAGGAATTCATTAATTATGCCTCAGGTGGGCTCTAGATTTCATTTTCTAGAAATGTGTGTCTTCCTCCGTCCACTTCTTTACACAACTACTTACTCCCATTATTTGTACAGTCTCCATAGACACACTCACGGTCAGCCGAAACGAAACTAAACTAGAGTTACCACTGCACCGAGAGGATCACAGATCAGCTCTGTCAGCCGTTACCTAGTCAAATCTCCAGATCCAAAGCCACTCCACTCTCCATGTACGTACATATGGGCAGCAGACCCGTCCCGTACCACTTCCAATCCCAATACCAATACCATCTTCAACAACGAGCAGAAACTGACTCAAAGTGATAAAAATTTCCATCCCTTCCGCCTTATTATACACAACTCCAGCCCATGCATGGTAGCATGGACGCCAGGCACAAGAAGGTATCTGAGAAATGCATCTATCCGACCGGGGGGCCTTGCAAATATGATCATAAAGGCTGGGGGAAAGCTTTCAAACTACAGAAAATACTACATTTTAACATTTTTAAAAAGTGTAAAAATGTAATTAACGTTTTTAAAAAGTGCAAAATGTAATAATTAACGTTTTTAAAACAAGCCAAGCAAGAGATGTACGTTTTCTAAAGGTGCAAAATGTAATTATTAACGTTTTCAAATCATGCCAAGCAGAAGATGTACGTTTTTAAAAAGTGCAAAAACACAGAAGCAATTTGCATTTTTGAAAAGTTTGATACTGTATATCAAATGTCAACTTTTTTAAAAAGTGCGAAAGCGTAGTACTGCCCTTTTTAAAACATTTTAGACGTGATGTAAACATTTTAAAAGGTGCCAAAGCGAAATAGTAGTTTTTAGAACGTGCCAGACATGATAGTAATGTTTTGCAAAAGTACAAAATATGGGGTAAAAATGAAACGTCACATTTGAAAGACTCACAGTGTTAGCCGAGAGAAAAACGGAACTAGCAGTAAAAGTAAATCCCAACTAGTTTTGTCCCTCATGCCTATAGCCAGCATAACCTTTCATAGTCATATCACATGAAGCTTTGCATACGAGCCAAAGGCAATCGTAGCACTGCCATAGTGCAGTCTATATACATACATAGATACATCGGGAAGCAGGTAGGCATTGCGACTAGTGCACGTCGAAGACTTTGGGCTCTGCTAACGATAAGCTCGTTGATCCTAATAAGATTTTGACAGCTTAATGGTTATGTCTTGGCAATAACAATGTCTAGCATCCACATGCATCTTAATCTTGTATTAATTATCGTACATAACCTTGAGTTAATTATCATAGGGAAGAGAGAGAGAGAGAGAGAGTCTAGTGGAAATGGAGGGAAGGGAGCTCCGGGTTCGCTCTCAGTGATCCGTAATTTCTCCCATTATTTCCTTCACCTTTAATATCCTATAGATGTTCTCCCCAGTAGCAGTGTGTGGCAGTAGCCGTAATAATCCATTCCGTAAATCATTTCTCAGTCTCAGCTCCCTGTGTCTATGTTCTGTACACCTATGAGCGGCAAGATAGAGAGAGAGAGAGAGAGAGAGAGACGTCCTCACCCTTTAGAAAATGTCACGCCGTTATTTCTATTTCATCAGTTTTTGAGAATTGACTATTCGCCTCATAAATGTTGAGACTGTCGTAAATAGCTATTACGACATCATATGCCAATGGGATCATTACAAGTCTGAAAGGACGCTCCGCACACGACGTTTTTTTCAGTCACGTATTAATAGTATTAGAAACAGAATCCGTCTACCTGTGCTCTGTCCAACTATAAAATGTAAAACGAAGCCATTTTGTTTACATTATTACATTAGAAAAGCACAGATATAGCAATAGTAATACATAGAAAGAGTAATGGCGGTCATTTAATTGCACTTCCGCCTAACTTTAATTGATGAGTTAATTATAATTGAATTAAAGGACGGGGCGGGCTGGTTAATTGAGGCCAGGCTTTCCCTTTTACTATATACCCTAGCCTATCCTTCCTAAACGTTGATAGTTAATGTATGTTCATGGGGAAGTTTGGGATTAGACTCTAGATTTTTCTCGTGGTTGTGATATTTTTTCCCCCGCAAATCTCTGTACATCCACTCACGTGTGGAGACACGATAGATTTAATTGCGTATAATATGAGTGTGTGACTGGCTGAGAAGATCCCCCGCTTTGCGTCTTCTCCTCGGAAGTTTTTTTTTCTCTCTCTCTCTCTCTCTTCTTTTCCTTTTGGACGTGGACATGTGGCCTATGGCTGGTCTCTCTCTGTTCATTTTAGGAAATATCGACTGGAGCTCTCGTTGTGGTGTAAGCTTAAGGAAGGCTCACCCATCGGTCGATGCTGCTCGCCTAAATTGCCTTCACTTTGACTTTTCATTTAAGAAGGAATTAATCCCAGCGACTTTGATTTGAGCACTAAGTCTCCATTAACACTGACAGCTAAATTGATATAAAGTACGCTGTCATAATTTTTTAAGGATTAGCGTCTATGAGTTCTGCCAAGTCAACGCCGTGGCCGTCCGACCTCTGCATTTACTTTCTACATAGATTTTTTTCCCCACTCTCTCTCTCTCTCTCTCTCTCTCTCGTTCTTTCCTTCCTTGGTTGGCTTTGGTTTTGCTTTTGATTCTATGTGTGTATGTGTGTGTTTGCTCCACACTCTCCAGCTCAAGTCTACCTACAAAATCTTCTATTATTCTCCACGTAATCACTTACCTACATGGCTTATTTACACACTAAACTACAATAATATCTTCACAGTCGACCCGTCCTCATCCGTCCATCTAAATTAAACAGACCGACCAGGTTCAGTCCCACGGCACTGTACAACTCCGCCGCACTGAGATATTGATAGTCAACCACAGCACAGCTCAGGTCGAGGGTATTATTGGCTATAGCGTCACATCTTCATGGCAGGCAGATCGTATGTACAGTGCCGTGCAGCGTAGCTCAGGTTGAGTACAATTTACCAATTAAGAATTAAAGCAGTAGGAATGGCTCTACTCATTAGTCATTTTCCTCCGGGTAAAAAGGCCCCCTGTAGATACTCGAACGATCCACGAGCTAGCTTTTGATTAAAAACTCTAACTCTCTCTCTCTCTCTCTCTCTCTCTGCCTGCTTAAGCAAACAAAAACACAAATAGGTACATAAAATAAATGGCTAGTATCTATCCAAATCCAAATCCAACTAAAGCAAAGCAAAGGCCTTGTAAAGGCGAAGACTAGTATTTCGTACTTGAAAATATCCATGCTGTTTTCTGTAGTATTAGTATAGCCGCTCTCCATAGAAAAAAAAGCCAGGACCTATCAAGGAATACATTATTTGTGACGGCGCGGCGGCCGTACTGTAGACGGCGGACCGTCCAACCTGCTCTATTAGTTTTAGTTGATCATAAATAATAAATGTTGCTATTCTCATTTGAAACATTTACAAAGTCAGAAAAGGATTAAATGAGACACGTAAAAATTTAATTCAATAAAGCTAATGGAGGGAAATTTCTTTTTTTTTTATATATATAATCATGAGCGTCATGGCCCTCTTTAGACCAGCGGTGACTTCTGTACCTGAGACCTGAGAAAAAATACATGTATATTTTTCTCCCTGTGTTTACCTGTAAGGTTTACCGGTAAGGTAAATTACTACCCAGGAAAAAGTTGAAATAATAATAATAATATTCCTTCCGAAAAAACTTCTGTGAGATATTTATAATGGGTGGAATAAATGGGGAGGCCAAACATTATATTATTTTATTATCGAGTTTGCATGTGAGCGGGTAGTGGCTCCGTCAGTCATCAGAGCTCTATAGTTTTTCCCACATTATTTCATAAACAATCATAGAGACTAGAGAGAGAGAAACTTTTTAATAAAATTGTTTAACTATCTACCCTCATTTCTGTAAGTACTGTAACTGTAGATAAATATATGGAGTGACAGGGACTAAAAGACATTTTAATCACAGAATCAAGGGAGCTATGGAGGTTGGTATATGTATATAGCTAGGTACATGTTGGATGGGTGTATGGGCCTAACAATAAGCACTAAGCACTTTAAGCACTGTATTACGTTATAGATCGTCTGTCGTTGGTATAGGTAGGTACATTATCTCCCTAACGTTTAACCTCCCCCTGTCTTACAGGTATGCCTATGTATCAAAATATTGTTATCAACTATCAGAGTTTCGTTAGGAATGTGTGTAAGCAAGTAATCTTTGAGCGGAGCAAATGGGTAGCGGTGCCAGGTTTGTAGGGACATATACATACTATTGGTATGGAAGTATGTAGTAGGTACCTCTTTAAATAAATTAAAGCCTGGTTATTTAGACTGCCTATACTGTGCTGTAATCCAACGAGGGACCTTTCAAATATGACACAACAAATTTTTCTGAAGGGTTAAATAAGTTAACTAGGTACCATATTTTGAACTTTCTTGAAGCGTAGATTTCATGTTTTGTTTTTTTGAATGTATGTTTATTAAATTTTTGCACTTTTTTAAAAGTAATTTTTATGTTTTTACGCTTTTTGGAAACAGATATGTTACATTCTTGCACTTTTTGAAAGGTAATTTTCATGTTTTGACGCTTTTTGAAAATGCACAAATTAGATTCTTGCACTTTTTTAAAAGTAATTTCCTTGTTTTGACCATTTTAGAAAACGGATATGGTAAAATCTTGTACTTTTTGAAATATAATTTTCATGTTTTGACGCTTTTTGAAAACGGATATGTTAGAATCCTGAACTTTTTGAAATGTAATTTTCATGTTTTGGCGCTTTTTGAAAATGCATAGATTAGATTCTTGCACTTTTACACGTGATTTTCATGTTTTGCCGCTCTTTGAAAACAGATATGTTAGAATTTTGCACTTTTTGAAATGTAATTTTTATGTTTTGACGCTTCCTAAAAGTGCATATATTAAGTTTTGCCACTTTTTCAAAAAGTCATTTTCATTTTTGATAATTTTGAAAGCTCTCTTTCAACTCAAAAATACGGCGTCATATTTGGCAGGCCCCGCCAACTCCGTCCGTTTACGTTTAGCCAAGGCAAAAAGTTAGCCAAACGTATTGAAGCTTAATTTAACATTTATTGTTTTATATGTGCCCCATATCTCTGTCTCTATCGCTTCCCATTCCCCACACATGCCTAATGTGGCCGCTAAACATAGATTCGCATAATTGCCCCTCCATCCATACAATTACAATCTACCTTTTGAATATTTTCCGTATGTAGTACTGCAATTACTAGCCACTAATGGGAGGTCTCCTATTAGACGTACATACACAAGCTTGACGTATGATATGCTTCAAAGTGAACATTTTTAATGACATTTCCGTAGCTTTTTGTTCGAATTTAAAATGGCAGAGGAGTTGTTGCTTACAAAATATACCATACGAGCGCAAATACAATGTGCTTATATTCATTTATTTCCTTTAATTTACATTATGTCATAACTCTGTAAATGTCTGCGGCGTTCTCATAGTCTACATACTCGTACTCATTCAATCTAGACCTATAGGGACCCACATTGAGTCTGAGATAACTATGGAGGCTAACTACTAGTCCTAAGCTTCTCATTCCAATACCAATTTCAATTCCAAGAGAGGAAACCGTTCAAAGTCTAATCGTCAGAAGGAGAGGAGAAGAAAAGAAAAATCGGCAAAAAAATTATAGAAGTCGACTCAACTCAACTCACAAGCATTTTATTTTACTTGTATGTAGATGAAATGGTCATTAAGTAGGCATACTGATATTTCCTTTGGAATTTCTCAAACAGACTCCGATAACTCAGAAGAAGCTTAACATTGTTTTGCATGCACATAGCGTCGGCGAAAAAGCATTCTGCGAGTAAGACCGCCGTCACCTTTGTTTCGGTATTACTTCCAATACGCAACTTTTTACTTCAAGAAGCAATGCAAGAAGTATACAGCTGGTGTTTATACTTTTGTAAAAATATGAAAAACACCTTTTTACACTTTTCGAAAATAGCACAACTGACATTTAAACTTTCTAAAACTTAATAAAAGTGGCATTTAAACTTTTTGAAAGCATGTAAAAGTGGTATTTACACTTTTTTAAAGCGCGTGAAATCGGTTTTGCACTTTTCTAAAACGTGTAAAAGTAGTAATTAGGCTTTTCTAAAACGTGTAAAAAGGTTATTTACACTTTTTTAATCGTGTAAACGTGGCATCTACACTTTTATAGAACGGGTAAAAGTGATAATTAGACTTTTCTAAAACGACTAAAGTGGAATTTATACTTTTCTAAAGCGTGTAAAAGTGGCATTTACACTTTTTTGAAACGTGTAACAGTGCTATTTACTCTTTTGTGGAGTATTAAAACTTCTATTACACTTTTAAAAATGTGCAAAACTGGCATTTGAAAACTTTGCACCAGTAACTATAGATTTGTGTTTACGCTTTGCGTCATCACATCAACAAAAACAAGACTTAGGACTTATGTCAAAACGACATAAAAAACACGGTGGACTATCGTCCCAATATGCTTCGACGCTTCCCAAACCGGGACCACACTTCCTGTTAGCCCGAAATGCTTCTACACCGACGCTCTGTACTTCCCACGCTGAAAAGTTGAATGGAATGACAGAGAAGACCCTTCAGAGTAGTAGTGCTATAGCTCCCTCTGCACCGCGTAAGTAGGTAAATAAGTATAAATAAGAAGACCGACCAACAACACAACAACGCAACGTAAAGTCAGCAGCGACGAAGGAATCTCCCGGCACATTTCATTGCATTACAAGCACACACACATATTATATTGACTGCTCAGTTTACGATTTGAAAGAAAGTCATAATTTGACTTGAATATTTGATATTTAAGCATAAGTGACACGCGCCGGACTTGAGATATTATGCAGAATTCCGGCTACTAGCTACCTGCAGTGACCTCAAGGGGGTCGATGTCACACATTCAACAACATTAACAAAGTCAAAGTCTACACAGACTCATCATCTCAAGGAACATTTGAGCCGTCGGATCCTTCATTCATTTTCCTCCCATCATCATTATCCTCTCCATGTTGATAGTGCACCATCTTCCCCTTTTGTTTGAGTCCACACACACACTCACACACAATCTGCCCCCTCAACCAATCAGCTCCTCTAAACGACTCCATAAAAATATAATTTTATAAATTGCACTATACACCAAGTTACCACGTACATATACCTTTGTATCTGAATTTGAATTTGATGCTGCAAGCATGAGCTCTTCTATATTAGCAAAGAAACGTAGGTAGTACTAAGCCAACAAACGTATATTTTATTAATGGGATTCATGCTCGCATTCAAGGTGAAGAAAAATAACACCAGCGATGCTATATGCTCTATTGCATTGCGGTGAAAGGCTCTGGCAAATGGTATTTGTGTGTGTGTAGTTGTGTAGTTTGATTACCCACAATAAAGTAGGCGGGCAAAGTCAGGTATTTCCTTCATGTAACGTATGCTTTAGACTTGATTTTGTGAGGAGCTCTCATGTACCTACATTAAAATATTCCTAACGTCTATTTTATGAAGATATCAGTAGTTATGTGTTACTCACACATTAATATCATAAATTACACGACGCTTCCATAAATTCGTGTTTTAATGCCACGTTAGCTATTTGGAGAAGGAAGGGAAAGATTCCTCCACTTTCCACAGGAACAATTGCTATACCTATGTACATATGTATCTGCTATACAGTGCAGTGCAGTGGGTCTCATTCTGTTATAGTTTCTTTTAGGGGCTTTTTGACTTGACTTGTGGCACTGGTACTGGGGCCTATAGGCGTAGGCCTGTCTGTCTTTCTGATATTGGTATTAAAGTATTAGAGCATTTCATTCCCTGTGTCAGATCAGATGCTCATTGGGCTAAGAGTCATCATCACAACATTATTATATTCATGGCAGGAGCCAGGCCTTGGGAGAGTGAAAATTCCAGCACACCATGCCACAGACTCTGGTGGAATGCAGTGTGAGAGTCTCTCTGTGTCTCTCATAGTGATAAAATATTTGTATTTATTTCCTATAGAAATCCAATCCACATGGAGCTCTCTCTCTCTTCAACCCACGGACCATGCATCCAGTGCAGTGTACAGTATGAATTCTGCAGTGTGGAGTGTGGAGTTCCTATTAGTGGCCATGCCTACATACGTACAGGTAATATTTATGTTGTATGAATGAGAAATGATGAACCAGTCGCTTTGGTATTTCCCTTAAAATTATTTCACCTTTTGTTTCCATCGCTTCTTTCTTTCTTTTTTGTTTTTTTCTTACACTTATGTATGGTGAATTCACTCCAAGGCGCACGAGTGCATATATCATCGCTCTACATAGGTCCAAGTGTATCATTACAGGTAGACGTTATTTGAAGGAGCTGGGCTTAAATGCTTCGTGGATTACTGTACGACATAAATTGAAAGTTTGACGGGCTCCTTTTAACCTTTTCGACACGGTTAGAGATATATAGGTATCCAGTTTGACATGTTTCTGGAAAGGGTTATTTTTGTTTTGACCTTTTGAAAGTGTTAGTTACTAGTTTTGACCGCTTTATAAGTGTTAGTTACATTAGTTTTGAATGTTTTTGAAAATGCTGATTTTATTGTTTTGACCTTTTTAAAAATGCCCTGATTTGTAGTTTTTAACTTTTTGAAAGTGTTAATTTCTAGTTTTGAACTTTTTATAAGTGTTTGCACCTAGTTTTGAATGCTTTTAAAAATTTTGATTTCTTGTTCTGACCTTTTTGAAAGTGCTAATTACTAGTTTTGAATGTTTTTTAAAATGTCGATTTCTAGTTTTTAACTTTTTCAAAGCGTTAGTCACTAGTTTTGACTGCTTCTGAAAAAGTTGATTTCTTTTTCCGACCTTTTTAAAAGTTTTGATTTCTAGTTTTGGCATTTTTGAAAGTGTTAATTACTAGTTTTGAATGCTTCTGAAAATGTTGATTTCTTGTTTCGACCGTTTTGAAAAAGCCAATTTGTAGAATAAACACTTTTTTAAAAAGCATTCTTTCCATCGTTTCCCAGTTCCGAATAGGTTAGGGCAGGTGTGCCCCTCATAATTTGAGACTATCGTATGCTAATGCTTCTGCTAAGGCTAATGGACTGGTAGCCTTATAGTCATAGGACTAACGGCCCTGGTATTTTTAAATATCACTTGAGGATGAAGCTCGCTCTAGAATCTATAGAGGCAGGAGGCAGGCGCTGGACTGAGAAATTATTAGACGTTCCCCATGGGAATGAAAAGTGGATTAGAAATATCAGTACTTGAAGTTTAAGCATAAAATAAAAAAAAAGAGAAAAAAGGAAGGTAGTCAAAGACTATGGGCTGTAAGGGTATGAGGAGCGTCTATAGTTTCTGATTATCCCCAACTGGTGATGAAAATCGAAATTCATGGTCCGAATAATTGCGGGATTTTTAATGGAAGTCTAAGCTTCGTTAGTTGACATTTTAAAAATGACTCTCGGAGTCCGGCTCGTTTCTCATGATGACATATCAGAGGGAGCACCTTGTCCAAAATTGTAACACGACGAGGAGGTATAGGGCTGTATAGGTATAGACGCGGAGGACAGAGCAGGGCCTCATCATAATAATATAATGCCTGTCTCCTCATAAAACATGACCCATTATATTTTACACAGATGAATGTCGCCAGCGTCGTCATCATCATCATCATCATCATACGAGTTTCTCCGATGACGGAACGAATATGTGTGTGGCGGCTGATCCTAATAAGACAAAAGAATATAAAAAAGGATTCTGCCATCAAGTTCAACCTTGTCATCGTTCAACGTTCAGACCAAGACTCGGAATGAACAATTAGACCTTTCGAATCGAGACTGTATCATATCAACTCCGTCCCATCCTCATACATCATAACATTGGATCCATGCATTTTTTTTTAGATTTTTCCCAGCCCTGGCCGCGGACAGTCAGAGCAGTAGTGACAGGCTTCCTATACATGTTGCAAGAGAAGGCACCTACCTGCATAGCGTCGGTGAAGAAGCAGGGTGGGCTAAGGCCAGTCCTAGCTTGAAAGCGCTATGACGCCAGAGCAGTATTTTAATACGTCATTTTGAAGGAGGGCCCAACACTCAACTTAGTTGCTTGTACAAAATGAAAATAAAACTTTTTTTCACGCTTTTTCAAAAATATTAAAACTAGAATTTTAACTTTTTTAAAATGTATCAGTGGTATTTTCCACTTTTTTAAATGTTTAAAAGTGGTATTTGCACTTTTTTTAAAATTATAAAAGGGGTATTTATACTTTTTAAAAATGTGAGAACCACGTTTTATCGTTTAATTTAATTTAGCACACCAAACCGGTGTTTACACTTTTCCAAAAGTAGCAAAACAGCTGTCTAGTTTTTTCAAAAATTTCAAAACTGGCATTTATACTTTTACAAATTGTGTAAAGCTCCTGTTTACACTTTTCAGTTGCAGCAAGACTACGATTTACACTCCAAAACTGCTAAAACTAGTATTTACACTCTCCAAAAATGATGAGACTGGTATCTACACTTTCCAAAAAATGTTTAAAAGTGCTGTTTACACTTTCCAAAATTGTTTAAAAGTAGCATGTACACTTTTCAAAAATGTTTAAAAGTGGTATTTACACTTTCCAAAAATGGTAAAATATGTATTTACACTTTCGAAAAATGCTTAAAAGTTCTATCTATATACAATCTTTGCAAACGGGTAAAAAGTTGATTGTTGGGACTTGGGTCTAAGCCCCCTTTGCTCTCTGGACTTACCCCACACAATGCTTCTTGACCCACGATCTGCCTAGGTTATGCCAGTGTCTTTCCATGACCATAATAATATTATGTAGTTTTCTCTCCCTGACGCTTGTCTCACTGGTGAGCTCTGCGCCATGCATTTATTAAAAGATTGAAAGACACACACACACACTTGTCTACCTTCCAGAGACGGCTTCCACGCTATCTGTATTCCCTGCTCTTGTGTGTGTGTAGATAATGAGGAATGTTATATTCACTCCAATGGTCACATGAATCAAGCTCGAGGTTTTGTAATGATATTTATGGGGTTAAATTGGGGCTGCTTCATCATCACACACACACACACACACACACACACACAGAACAGAACAGAACAGACAGGCAGAAAGAATGTGAAAGATACGAAGAAAGAGAGGAACGAGGGAGAGAAGCAGAAAATAAAAATCTTGTCGACGAAGGACCGTTTAGTTAGCTGCTCATGGGAGATGCCTATAGCCTGCCTACCTATACATGATGAACCAACACTACTACGGTGAGTGTAGGGATCTAATCATAAGTAAGAGAGAGAGAGAATTTCTGGCAAGCTTTTATTGTTAGTTATTATAAATGCTTATGCTTTTCAAATGAGTGTAGGGTGGATGATGGTATGTACCTACATCTCGATCCTCTCTGTGATGTCAAGTACAATACTTGTTTGAGATTCGTAAGTAAAATAAAAATGACAGACAGACTTGGACAAACGAAGGAAACCGGTTTTTCATTTTTGAGGATGTCGCATCAGAATTCCGAAAAAAAATTAAATCTCCTATTGATTTGAATGGGAGACGAAAAGAAAATGAGCTGAGTAGTTGCTTTTTTAAAACCTTCAACTTTTTGATGGAGCCCTTTGGCCTTGCTTACGGAGAGACTCAACTCACTTCTTCGTCGGCTTCAGAGCCATTCGACTTCCACTTCCACCAAAAACCCTTCCTCACTATGCCCTCAGTCCTGAGTTGTTTAACTCCCTTTTGACACAAGGATTAAACAAAAACCCCATTCAAATTTTACATGAGAATTTTTTTGGGGGGAAACGGAAAAAAATGTTTTTGTTTCATAGCTACAAAGCATAGGGAAAGGTACGTTCTCTCATCTCTTTTCTTGGGTGACATGGTCAATGATACGATTTTGATGTATGAATGAATTTTTCCTAGCTTTTTAACTGAATGGCGATAGATACAGTGCGAGTCCTTTATCTTGACCAGAGCCATAATTAAATCCCAGATGGTTCCATCCACATGTGAAATGATGATTATGAAG
This sequence comes from Dicyrtoma fusca, assembly GCA_034695205.1. Taxonomy (NCBI): domain Eukaryota; kingdom Metazoa; phylum Arthropoda; class Collembola; order Symphypleona; family Dicyrtomidae; genus Dicyrtoma; species Dicyrtoma fusca. The sequence goes on along the minus strand of JAQFZC010002156.1, from coordinate 11,939 downwards.
ACAGAGAGAAAGGGAGTTGGACAGGCTTGATTAAAGATACTCCAGGTCTAGGCATCTCTATGATTCTGATTATTTGCAAAATCTCAGGGACTCGGGGCATGTTTCTGTTTGTAAAGCCTGCCTTGTGTGAAAGGCAAAGGTATCAGTAAATATCATCAGGATTTTTTATTTTTTTCAAACTCTGTAACAATGAACTGTCTTTTTCGGCAGACCATAGTCCATAGACCATGGACCATACTATACCATAGCATCGCATCCCATCCCATCAGATCATCATCCTAGAGCTTGCTTATGACGGAATGGAAATGGAAGTGATTGAAAAATTCACAAGATATATAATTCCTTACATGGAATCAAATAGTAATGAAATGAAACGTCTCATAAACTACAAAACTCCATGGGATTTAAAGTCAGCCCTTCATTTTCAGCCTATTATTTTTGATCTTGTCTTTCTAACACGATCGCCTTTTTTCCCTATACAGCTCAGCGTCCACTTAATTCATTCGGTGTCTGTTATTGAAAGACAATCTACAATCTAAATGGCACATATTCTTTCGTTTTTTTTAAACTAAATCATACAGAACAAGCAACTCGTCTATCTTCTAAGAGTATAAAGTAAGCTGAGAGTGAGTGCTAGGCTGTAGTGATGGATTCTACAATAGTGTACAGCCCTTGCTAGTTAGTTAGTGCCATTACAAATTTTCGCTTTCAGCGAACAGGCCATAGTGCTGTAGTGTTCAGTGTGTATATTACGACTGTCGTTGCGTAAAAATTCAAAAATCAAAATCATGGAACTGTCAATTATTTATTTTCTATTGAGTCAAGAACATTGCCAGAGATGTATGCTTGTATTGTATTTCTTCTTTAGCTCGAACCAAAGACCATTTCTATCCTACTGCAATGGGCTGGTAGTGTATTGGTAGATATCTGTAGAAGATGCATTGTACACACTATACCAGTATGTGTGTGTACACATACTGGGTTTAATCAGAAGGAATTCAAAGGTAGTGGTAGTCGGTGTGTGAGTGTGGTTCTCAACGTTCATTATATTATAATTCTGAAACGGGTCGAGGGAACAATATTTATAGTGCTTAGGGAACGTAGGTAGGTACATAATATATGTGTACGTAACGACGGACGAATACTGGACTGGAGAGCTAAGTAATCGTTACTGTACAAATAGTTTGCAAAAAGATTCATACTCGGAATGTAAGTTCTCGAAAATCGCTGTCTTTTTTACAATTTTTAAAAGGATAGTTTTAAAATATGTAATATTTGTACATAAGTTACTGTACACCTTAAATAATTTCCTAGCAATCAACAGCGCCTGTTTGTTTTCGAAAATTGGAAATCGTTTTTAAAAACAAAGCAAAAATGAAGGCTTTCCACTGAAAAATGATGCAAAATACATTTTGAATGCTATTCACAAATATTTTAACCTATTGGGAATTGGGGAACCATGGAAAGAATGCTTTGGAAAGGTGTGTAATCTCATAAACGTAATCTTTCAAAACGATCAAAACTAGTAAACAACATTTTTTAAAAACGGTCAAAACTAGTAAAGAAAACTTTTTAAAAACAGTCAAAACTAGTAAACAACACTTTTTAAAAACGGTCAAAACTAGTAAAGAAAACTTTTTAAAAACAGTCAAAACTAGTAAACAACACTTTTTAAAAACAGTTAAAACTAGTAAACAACACTTTTTAAAAACAGTCAAAACAAGTAAACAACACTTTTTAAAAACAGTTAAAACTAGTAAACAACACTTTTTAAAAACAATCAAAACTAGTAAATAACACTTTCAAAAGGTCGAAAATCTAGAAAACATCATTTTCAAAAACATTCAAAACTAAGTACAACCGTTTCGAAAAGGTTTGCACCTTCAGTCAGTCTTCAGGTTTAATCTTTAAAATCGCTCTATTTCACTTCGCTTTTCGGGCAAAATCTCCATCATACGCCATTTTATCATTTATTTTGTGACCGGACGTGCACTTTGCTCCTGCAAATTCTTAATCGAGTAACAGAACATTGGTACCTACATGTAGTTATTACAGTAAATGCAGATCGAGCTCAACTTCAGAGCTAAGCTTGCGTGCATACAAACATGCATACGAACAAGAAGGATGTTGTTGTTAAAATGCACACTTAGCAAGTTTGCAATGCATGTACTAAGTATATGCATCTACCTACCTACCTCCATTTCCATTGTGGCATCCACCAACTAAGAAGTTGAAGTTCTGTCTCTGCCTGTCCTATACACGTATATCAGTACATTTAGATAGAATTATACATTCCAGAGTGATGGGACGACACAGGACCCACTGTGCAGTTGTAGTCAGTATGATAAAAAAAAATATTGCTGGGTATAATAAGTGAGTCAGATTAAAACGGTTCTTAGACCGATAAGAACAGTCAGTGAGGAGTGAAATTCATGGTGAGAAGAGAAGTGCTGAGAATGAAATGCGTGCTAGGAAAAATATGAAATGAAAGCCCTCATGTCATTTGACTAATTTCAGCGTATCACAAATGAAAAATAGGGTGCATCCGACAGGCAATCAAGAATATTCTAACAGCACAGAGTCCACAAGTATAACTGCACAAATAGGAGCCCTATTATAACCCTATATCCCTATAGATATATCCCTAAATGGGATCCAATACTCCGTCTTACTTTACTTCTCTCTCTCTCTCTCTCTCTCTCTCTCTCTCTCTCTCTCCTTCTGCATTTTTCCTACTCTTGTTTTCTCATATTACTTGTGTGATTATAATATGTGCATGTAAATGTTGTAGGGAGCATCAACAACAAAAAAACTGAGGATAAGTAAGTAAGTAGGGAACACAGTTCAAATCTCGGTATCGGTAGATCACAATATGAGTGAGTGCGACAGAACGGCAACTAGTAGTACAAGGCATACGAAGGAAGGAAAGGAAGCAAACACAGAGAAAGAGAGAGAGAGAGAGAATTTCTGTAATTGTACGTATAGATTAATTCTTTTAACTTGTTGGGTATATCTGTGTGCGTTTCTGCTCTGGTTCTGGTTCTGGTTTCTGGTTGGGAACGAGCGAGCAAGTGAGACATGTGGGCTGAGGATATGAAACATATATGCAAAGATGTAGGTTGGGAATGAATGACTTAAGAAAATTATAGAATGAAGGGACCATACAACATAGCAACACCATGGCTTCATTCCCAACCAGCCAACTCGAATTACTTTTAATGACACATGAAATCGAGCATTTAAATAAATGAGTTTAGAATGTCTTCGCCCGTCCTCAACTCAATTATCTCGGGGGGAATTACAGTTGCCAAGCTAACATGCCAAAAGAATCTTTTGCCATTTCTTCTGTCTCAGAGCTCAACGTGTATACCTACATACATATTATACGAGCATGTATAGCCACACATATTTTAACCAGAACCAGAAGCAGAGCCATGACAGTATAGGCTCTATAGGCATAGGGCCCTCCAACGTACTCCGTCACCTCCGTCCGTACATATTATCAACAAATGCTCAAGTCATTCCCATAGTCAGTCAGCCGTGCACATATCTCTCATGTCCCGCCTATATCTATATCCAATTGTAGAGGAACTTCCATAAATGACGTTATATTTAGGAAGGATGTTTTGAAAATCTCCATTTCTTGTACCATACGCGTCCCATTTTGTCCCATTTTCTCTTTTTTGATGAAAACGTGTGTAAAATCACACGATTTACAGAGCTATTTGGAAAGAATCTAATACAATGTTTTGCAACTTTTCAAAATGGTTAACTTTGTAATATTTGAGCGGTCCTTAGAGTCAATATAGGTATGAGCTGGGAAGCCTATATATAATACAGTAGGCTACCCCGCAATTGCTGAATGAGGAAACGGACAAAGACAGAGACAGAGACAGAAGGAAGGTTCACAAGAGAGATACTTGTTTAGATATGAATGTTTCTATATGTAGAGAGATGTGAGTGGCTAACCAATCGTCTCTCCAACGGAGATTTCGATATTCACTATTAATTTTTGGGGAAGATGGTCTTTGGGAAATAGTTTGGGATTTGGATTTGACTGTATGACTCGATGGCAGTGAACATATGTATATAGCAGGAGCCCTATGCTCTCATTCCAAATGACACTGCTGATGCTGTTAGCTGACTGTCTTTGAGACCGTCTTCTGTAAGGAAAGGGGTTGTGTGTCTACTGGGCTTCTTTATCCCACTATACTGAGGAAAAGCTGGAAAGGTAGGGAAATGAAGAGACAGATCTCCGTTCCATTTCCTCCTACATACAGACACAGGCACTCTCGCTCCCAATTACAACCTGGAATAATTTCCTTGCTTGCTCTGTCAGACGGAGCATAGGATCAATTTGCATACAGACTAATCGTTTAAGCAACCATCTGCAGATGGATGCTTCTGGTCATGAAGCTACCCATGGAAGTTGGGACTTTCGTCTTTCGTCTTTCGTCTTTCCACTCACACTCACACACACACACACGCTACTCCACTCAGCCAGCCTATTAGACGTCTAAAGTTTTTCTAATGCACCCACCATCTTCCTCTCCTAATAGACCAAACCAGGAGAGTACGTACATAGGTGTAGGAGGAAAAGTATTTTATCTCTGGCTATGATTTCTATATCACTTTGACTATGAGGTAGGGATGCTGTAAAATGTTGAGGCAAAGAAGTGAGCACGGCACGTGCCCCTTGAGTTTAAAATGAAAAGATCTCTCTCTCTCTCTCTCTCTCTGTGCATGCTTGATTATGTAAATGATGGGCAATTGAACTAGGAGGAAGGGCTATGTAGATCTCAGTATTATAATAAGTGCACAGAGCTCTTGAGTTGAGAAGCAAGTGAGAGTTTATGTGTGAGTGCGGCAGTCGACAGAAGAAGGATTCTCATCTTACGCCCCAGCCCACCGACCGACCCACCGACGACGGACCGACGACCCACCGAAAGACACGGCACACACACACACACACACAAAATATTCTCTCTTTGTACGAGAGAAATCTTGAGTAAGTATGCAAATGCATCATTGCACACAGGAAAGATTAATTTCGAATGGATAAGTAGGCACGTTGAGCCTTTGTCTAGGAAGAACAGAAGCTCCTTTACTTTTTCCTCTTCCGTCTGCTACTGTAGGTAATTTTTTGGGGTGACACTGGATTCTTCAGTGTATCCTTAGGTACTAGGCTGTAGACCGTTAGGGAACTTTCCAAAATGACATTTTTCAACCTTTTAGAAACGGTAGTATTTCTACTAACAATAAGTAGAAATACTACCGATGTTTTTGAAAAACATAATTTCATGCTTTTTGACCTTTTTGAAAAAGTTAATTACTTGTTTGCATGTTTTTGAGAATGTTAATTACTAGTGCTGACCTTCTTGAAAATGTTAATTTCTAGTGTTGACCTTTTTGAAATTGTTGGTATCTAGTTTTGACCATTTTGAAAATGTTAATTTCTAGTTTTGACCTTTTTGAAAGTGTTGTTATACAGTTTTGACCATTTTGAAAGTGTTGTTATACAGTTTTGACCTTTTTGAAAGTGTTGTTATCCAGTTTTGACCTTTTTGAAAGTGTTGTTATCCAGTTTTGACCATTTTGAAAGTGTTGTTATCCAGTTTTGACCATTTTGAAAGTGTTGTTATTCAGTTTTGACCATTTTGAAAAAGCTAATTTGTGGAACAAACATTTGTGTAAAGAATTCTTTCCTTAGTTTCCCAGTTCAGAATAGGTGAGGCAAATCTGTGAACGCCGTATTTGCAGCTATTTGAAGCGTAAATTTCGTGTTTTGCTTATTTTTGAAAATTCATACATTATCTATTTCAACGTTTTTTGCTACTTTCGAAGCTCTTTTTCCCCTCAAAAATAAATATGAGCTTACATTTGAAAGGCCCCTATAGACCGACCCGTCACCGGCAACGACGGTGTATCTGTAGATGTCTTTAGAATGGAAGGCAGTTGGTGGGTCGATCATGTATGTAAAGCTTGTAGGATTCTCTCTCTCTCTCTGTGTCCGTAGAAAGGACAGGGACGATGAATGTGTGATGTGTCACATGCCAACGTGTTCTCTGTCAGCTGTATAGGGAAATTACAAGAAGTACATACATCTGTTATGTGTATTGTTATGTAACATTTCCACGAGTCTACAACTGCTTTCCACGTCTCTACATAGCCACCTATACATAATTATGATCCGAATGATGAAACAAGGTTCTTCATTCTCACAGACAAAACTTTATGGAAATGAGTTTAAATTGTAAAAAAGTACTTGAAGCTCCCATAAAAGATCTTTTCCCTTCCCTTCCAAATCCTATGTGTGTGTGTGTCACAATGTGAAGAACTAATCGTAGAGGGAAATTACAAAGGTCTCTTTAGACTCAAACTCCAGCAACAAACAAACCCTATGGATATGCAAATTGAGATTATCTCTGTGAATGAGGAGGAACTCCTTAAGGGAAAGCATCGCGAGACACACGTGCCTCTGGCTCCGGTGTCATTCCTTGGGTGCTCCTGTGTCCTTATCAATAGACACATGAAACATAAAACATCCTTTACACTCAAATTAAACATGTGTTGCGGAGAATCTAATTATTTCCTCATATTCATTTCACAGTCACAGTCACAGTCGTCGTCGACGTCGGTCCGTCGGGCTGCTTCTCGGCTCAAATGAATTAAACCCAAACAAAGGACACCTTTCAAATATATAAGATTACAAATATAGACACACAGATTTCATGCAAACTCAAACCCAAGGCTTCCATTTTAAACAGACACAGAATTCATTCAGAATCTGGAATACAGACATACCTATGTTTGAAGAAATAATTAATTAACTAATTTGAGTAATTAATTAACATAAAAAAATTAATCATTTCTTGTAATTTCTAATTTATTATTCCCTTGAGTTCTTTAGTTAGAAAGTGCCATGTGGCGGGGAAGCTAATTTCAAATGTGTTCATTTTCTCATGTGTAAGCCAAGAGTACGTGTCCGATTAAAAGGAGGAAAAGTTAATAGAACATTTCTGTCCTTTGTAGGGAGTTGATGGGAAAGGGAAGGGAAGGACCAGGATGTAAAGATAAGGCGGAGAAGACTGAAAATTTCCGCAGCTTTCTCAACCAGAAGACTTAGAAACTTTAATTTTTTGACCAGACACACACATGTGTATGTATAGCCATATAGAAAGTGAGAAAAGACTCACGAATCCCCGCATCTCCTTTCCTTGGGATAGGGAAACTAAAGGGAAATTTATAGAATGTATCCATACATCTTATCAAAGTAAAAGGAGCATCCCGATCCCAGATCCTACCCACGCACAAGTAGTACAGTACAGATATGTACAGATGGAGATATACATAGTGCTATACAGATGTATAGCTATATTCATGTATGTAAATGAATAACATTGCTACGCAGTGGAGCACTCAAGATGCTGAGATGCTTAGCGTGGACGGAGAGGGAATGAAGTAAGTCGTCCAAGATTGAATCATACCGTAGGTAGGTGGGGAGAATAGGAAGGGATGATGCCCGGCTCTGGAGGTATACTGTCGCATAGCGTCGGTGGATTTGCAATTTGCAAAATGGACAAAGTCCTTTTGTTAGTCCAAAACGCTTTAATTGTACTAATTCCCTTCATTTGAAAGCTGTCAATCGTCTATAACGCTGAAAAATAGATAATTGCATGAATATGCGATCAAATATGGTATCGTGGAAATTGCTTTTTCAAAATGGGAAAGAAATATCACATTTTGTACTTTTTCAAAAAGACCAATTTTCCCATTTTGCACCTCTTCAAAATGATAAAATATTACATAATACCATCAGTGACGACTAGATGATTGCAAGGTTTTTGGGACACATTTTTTACAATTTAGGAAATATATAAGTGGACCACTTTGCCGTTCCACCGACGACATGGAAGTTATAAGGTGATAGGTTCGGTGGAAGTAAATCGGTATATTGGCAGTGGGCAGAGCAGTGCTACGTACAGCTTTTGGGAGGAAAGAGGGAAAAAGTTCATAAGAGTTGGGCGGATAAGAAAGCTGGCAGGCAGGAGGGAGCGGGAAGGGAATTCTCGTATATGAAACGTAGAATGTACAATGTAAGCCTTGAAGCATGGAAATGAGTTTTAGTAAAGTTGAAGAAGTGGACAGTGGCTCTAAAGAGTTTGGTTTAGCATGAAGATGCACACAACATTGTTGTTAGAACCTCTCTCTCTCTCTCTCTCCTGCTCCATCGATTTTCTTCCAGCAAAATTCTTACACTCTCCATTCTTTTGAATATCTATGAGTACTTGGGAGCGTCAATTCTTCCTCGGAAAATATACATACGCATAAGTACAGTGGGGTAATTTCCTTCAGTGGAGGAGAGAGAGAGAGAGAGAGCTTAGTATGCAAGCAAGCATGCATGCAGAGTCAGTCAAAGTGTGTTGAGCTGGAAGGTATGAGATGAGATGAAGAAAGTAGAAAAAGGAAAAACGGATTGGATGGACCTCATGGAAGAAGAAGAAGAAGAAGACCAGGGAAAATACCATCAAAAGAGCATCAGCGTCCTGAAATTACGCATTCATTTCCGTACGGACGCCTGGAAAGTTCACTGATGCGATAATGTGTCTCTGTCAGACGGACACAAGACCGGCGGACAGCCGCTCTCGATTTGGTTACTTTTCTCCGTCTGTCCGGCTTCTCTCTCTCGCTCTCTCTCTCTCACTCTAATCGCGAATACTTTCAGTCATCACATGTACACTCGTGTCTCCAATCTACAACAATGCTGAGAGTTCATACTTTAAAATATATCCCTCTGTCGCGTGGCTAGACTCTCTCTCTCCTTCGTTTATTACGGACGATGGACATCGCAGGGACTTCCAAATATGACGTCATACCTTTGACTTTTTCCGGATGAGTACATGTCCCATTTTGTATTTTTTGAAATAGGTAAACATTTGATTTACACTCTTTGAAATAAACAAATATACCTTTTACACTTTTTTAAATGGGTAAATATCCAGTTTTGCACTTTTTGAAAAGTGTAAACATCCCTTTTTGCACTTTTTTAAATGGGTAAATATCCAGTTTTGCACTTTTTGAAAAGTGTAAACATCCCTTTTTGCACTGTTCGAAATGTGTAAATAATTGATTTACACTTTTTGAAAAGTGTAAACATTTGATTTACACTTTTTGTAATGTGTAAACATTTAATGTACGTTTTTTGAAATAAGCAAACATCCCTTTTTGCCTTTTTTGAAATGCGTAAATATTCCATTTTGCACTTTTTGAAATTTGTAAATATCAGATTTACATTTGTTGAAAAAAGCAAATCTCCCTTTTACACTTTCTGAAATAAGTAATTATTACCCTTTTGCACTTTTCCACAGTGAGCAAACATCACATTTTGCACTGTTTTAAATGCGTAAATACTACATTTCCCCTTTTTCAAATGTTGAAAGGTATTTTCCAAGTTTTCAAAAGGGTAAAATCAATTTTTGCACTTTTTCAAAAGCTTAGCGTCACGTTTTGCCTTTTTTTTATAATGTATTAATTTCCCATTTCGGACCCATTTCTCTCAATCTTAGCCCCTAAAGTGATAGCTGAAAGGTCCCTTACTTAAAGTCAGTCTAGTCTAGAATTCAGAGCTATAGTGGGGATGCTATAGAGTGTATATAGCCAGGGCTTCTCATCGGATCTTGTTCTGGACATGTTTTCCTTCTTTTCCCTCTCTTCATCATCATAGCATTTGCATTAAGTAGGGGAAGCTTTGAGAGAAGATCTGCATCGAGACAATGTTCTTCTCTGACGCCATTTACCACATATTTGCCGGATGTCATCATTTTCCAAAAAATCCTTTATTTACTGACGTTTATATTTTACTTTGAAAGATTTTTTTTCTCCCTTTTTTCAAGTCACTGGAATTTTCTGGACGTACTTAAATTTTATTATGGGTCTCTCGAAATAAAAATATCTAAAAAAAAAAAAAAAACTTGTGCATTTCCCCCTCAAGTGATAATTTTTAAAGCTCTTTAATATTTCATGATCCTAAATCATTTTTTTTCCTGTCCCTTGTACAATCTCAGTGTTAGTCAGTGTATACATAGATGGGAGAGAGTATGAGTGTCTACTCCTTACATCTCCACTTGCTTTTATTTTATCTTCAATAAAATTTAATTGTCTAAATAAAATACTGGCGTTGGTAGCACGGGCTGGGACCCCGGCACACTCTGTACATTCTGGTACATATCTCAACTGTCGCATTTGCATGGGCCATGGATAAATTAGAGTGTGCTTATGCAGAGAGTATTATTTTGCATTTGTATTGCATTCTAAATTTTTTTTCTGTTGGTGGGGGAAAATATATCCTAGCTGAATAATTCTTTGGGAAGGCTTTTAGATTAAACCTGGCTTTTGGCCATTTTTTTCATTTTAGAATAAATTATTATTGTAGACTCGTAGTTTGTAGCTCTCTTTCAGTCGTCAAGTAGGAAAGAGTTCTAGTAGTTTCAATTTCGTGTGTGTGTGGTTGTGTGTGTGTATTTAATTATTAAATCAATGCCGTAGATTTAATGTCCCTTTGGTTTGCATTTATTGAATTACTATTTAAAACTCCTTTGCTTGTCACTCACTTAGTAGTTGCGGTAACAGTTCTACTCTAATCTCGAATCATTCACTTCAAGGACGTCCTATCTACTCTGTAGACGAGTCAGTCTACAGATTCACCCCACAAATATATACAGCACAGCCCAGCCTATGTAGTTCAGCACACACACACACAGCACAGTACATAGATCTTCTTCGGTGTAGATTTAGGATTTTATGAACATCTCATCTCATCTCGTGACTGAAATTCCCATAAAAAAAATGGTAACAAAATCTTAAAATTAGGAAGGAAACCAACGACTGCACTCCACTCTCTCCACTCGATCTGCACTCGTACAATACAAACAACGAAACAAGTTTTAATTTTAAAAATAAACTTTTTATTAATGTCATCAACACCAATGCGTCAGACTCTGTCAGATATTATTTACGTCTCTATCTCTTTCTCTCTCTCTCTCTCTCTCTCTGCGTGTACATACGGAGCCCAGCATTGGTCAACACGTTGCCAGACACCGCCACTGTGAGACTGTAAGTGTATTAATAAACCTTAGCTTTTGAGTTTTGATCGTGTTTTCGCAATGAGGACAGATCCTGACTCTGATTCTGTGAAAATGTGAATAAATGGGAAATGCATATGCAAGTCCAATTCCAAGACTAAGACAGGATCAAAGTAGGAGCCAGTACAGAGTGTCTGTAATCATAGAACATTAGAGCAAGTAATTTTAAAAGCATTACCCGGCCAAAATAAAATAAAAGTGAGGGAAAAGGGAAGGGAAGGAAGGGAAGGGAAAGGAGCGGAGTGGATGATGATGATTGGGGATTGGAAAAGAAAACCGATTTCCTGGATGAGAGCCAAAGTCGTGGATTTCCCACATTGTTTACACTTCTTGAGGGGTACAGAAGATGGAGAGACACATAATATGCATGAATTAGTGGAGGTATTATATCTATCTTCATGACCTGTACTCTGCCGTCAAGTACCTACCGCAGATCTCTCCGTATGTACTTACATAAGTTCAGTTTTGGGATCTGTTCGGATCGGATGGAGTGAACTCAAACCAGGACGAGCCAAGTACAATAACAAAACAAGAAGGACGGGTAATCTCATGTACACGTACAGGCAAGCACAATGTTGTTTGTATAATCATATGAGACCACACTAGACTCCATGCATAGTTGTACTAGTCTCTCTCTCAGCCTTCGAGATACGTACACATAATCCGATACAGACGGAGATGTCCGTAGAGTACAGAGGAGTTGAATTTAGACTGTGTGAGTGAAGCTAAGTGCACAATATAACGGGGCAAAATTCGTGTCCGTAGCCGACGGCCGATGCGTTCGGCCGCGCGCGGGAT
>JAQFZC010002155.1:0-24561 GCA_034695205.1 Dicyrtoma fusca | reverse complement strand
TCGGCTAACCAAGTTGGCTTCGCCAACTTGGTGGCCTCGATGATATGTTCTACCGAAGGTATTTAATTAAACCTCTATTGTACTTAAAAAGTACAGTAGAGGTAGTAGAGTAGAGGAGTAGCGTATTTTACTATTTATTAAACAGTAAAATTTGCAAAAGTGGCGCTTCGCCCCACTTGGTGTTCAATTTTTTTCATTGCCGAAAAGTTTAAAATAAAAAAAGTGCATGACACGCTCGTCTGGCAGGGACGTGTAATATACCATTTTAAAGCCAATTGCATGGTTAATACGAAATATATGGACTCGGAGATCAGTATTGAAGTTTGACCTGATTTTAACCCATGAAAATTTATTTTTTCACTTTTCTTCCATTTTTTCGAAATATTTTAAAATTTGATCACCCAATTTCAAAATTAATTTCAGATCTGTCATCCACTCGTCATTTCCGTTCCAATGATGTATTACACGGTCGTATTGGTCAAAAAATAAGAAAAATTGTTTCTTCCCTGTTATTATACCTACTACTTGTAACAATAATAATACTATAACTATATGACCTATATTAACTATGTATAAGGCTACATGCAAACCGTAATTTGCATTTTCGATCTAATATTACTTTCCTTCACAGTTTGTCCAAGAAATGCAATTCCATACAGAAGGAGAAAACAACTATTTCACACAATAGTGAATTTATTCAAATTTCATGCAAAAATACTTCAGCTAAACATTCATCAAAGCAAATTGTGGACATGTTTGGCTTCGTTCATTTGAAAAAGTCGGTAGAAGACAGAATAAGATCCATTGAAGCGAATGACACAAATCTGTTTTTGCCAGCTGTCGGTGCAAACATCACTTCTACAGAAAATACACCGAGCAGCCCGGTAACAGAACCGCCTGACCGGAACAAAAATCAAACTACGAGAAGGGTCAATGTGGTCATTTTTGGGATCGACTCAGTGTCTCACATGAATTTAATTCGAACCATGCCCCTTAGTTATAAATATCTGACAGGAAATCTGTCTGGACTGGGCTTGTGGGGATACACAAAAGTGGCGGACAATACTTTTCCAAATATCGGTAAATATAGTCAATACGAAATTCAGCCCAGTGCAGTATGAACAAATTAAATTGCGTTTTCTATTTTTTATTAAACTGGCAAATTCCACTTGATATTTTTACAGTTCCAGTTTTGTCTGGGCTATTTGTAAAGGAACTGATCAAAAAAAGAAAATGCAGGTATAACAAACCATTTGACCATTGTCCCTTTCTATGGAAAAATTATTCCAGTCAAGGCTACAGAACAGCTTTCGGGGAGGACGCCGTTTGGATGGGGATGTTTAGATACAGTAGATACGGATTCAAAAACCCTCCCACGGACTACTACTTAAACACTCTGACAGATCAGCAGTCTCTACTGAACGGTCACGGGACGTTGAAACTCGGGCATTTTTGTTATGGGCCACGATTTGCATTCCAAGTTCTTCTTGACTACCTCCAAAAAATGGCCGTTGCAATGAATAAAACAAGACGGTATTTTCAATTGGTTTGGCCCTCCTCCTTAACCCACAATGACCTGAACATGCCCAAGTTGGTCGACCGATACCTTCTGGAAACACTCCAGTGGTTCAAAAGTGAAGGTTACTTCGAAGACACCGTCTTTATTCTAATGAGTGACCACGGGTTCCACGTGGGTGGCATTCGCAACACTTTACAGGGGAAAATTGAGGAGAGAATGCCGTTTCTTTACTTTGTGTTCCCGCAGTGGTTCCGTGAACGGTATTCTTCTGCTGTGAGCAATGTTATGGCGAATAAACACAGACTAACAACTCCATTTGACCTCCACGAAACGCTCAAAGACCTGTTATTCCTCGATAACATTAAATCAGACAATATTCGTCATAGGCATTTAAATCTGCAAGGCAAGCTGAAACAGAGTGCAGGCCTCCCTCGTGGAATCAGTCTGTTCTTGCCGATCCCCTTAAAAAGAACTTGCAAAGACGCTCAAATTCCGGGCCATTGGTGTGTATGCCAAAAGACCAAGTCCGTAGTGGTAAAGAACAATAGTTTAGTTCGTGAAGCTGCTAAAAGTGTTGTTTATTTTATCAACGAAATGTTTGCAGCATTTCCTCAGTGCTTAAAACTTTATTTACAAGAAATTCTAAATGCACAAGTATTTCAGTCGGCGAATAAAAAAGTGGCAGATGCTGCAGCGAATATTACGAGCTCTTTTGATCCTCGACTTAATAAGCAACAAGTGACGTTTCGTTTATCTTTGAAGGTGTCACCGAGCAACGCCACGTTTGAAGCAACCGCCACTCGTCACACGAATGGCGAGTGGACCGTCTCCGGGGACATTAGCAGGACTAATTTGTACGGACAACAGAGTCGATGCGTTGAAGACTTTAATTTGAAAAAATTTTGCTACTGCGGCTGAAATCAGATATGAAATATAACGTTCATTAAGTCGTGTACTCTAACAAATAACTGTTATGTTTGCAAAAACCAGTTTTTCGAAGTTTACAATCCGAATTCGGTTGTGTATTGATGTGCGAACCGTCGAACTTCTTTCGTCTGTAGAGCAGAGGCACGAATCTCACCAGCGCACCGCGAGCGAAACGAAGTACGCCTTCTTATCTATTTGTATTTTCTTCTGTGTATTTTCGTGATGTGTTATATTAGTTATGATGTTATTACCTAGCTTTTGATGCTCAGAACTAATTTTATCAGTATGTACTTTTAATATATTATTGTACTAGAAACGAGACCCCAATTTATAGTAAATTCGGGGCTAGTAGTTCATTAAACTGACAACTCCGTTTCTTAGCCACTACTTTTGTTTCCTTTTATCTCACCTCCCCCCCTACACCCAGGTCAACTTTATTCTAGTTATAAATTCTTTTAAATTAGTTGTCGTTATCTGTCCGTCAATCCATCCGAGGTATGTACGTCCATTGGATTTTAATATTATTTTCAATTTCCTGTGAATGAACGCGTGGAATCAATTAGAGAACAAAATAAACTCTGATAAAAAATGTTTCTATTTGTACAGCAATAAATGAAAAAAAGTGAAAAATGATCTGAAATATTATGTTCAGATATGTAGGTTCAAAAACGACAACCAGTGACCGTGACTACATTTAGGGACCGTTCACATGTATGACGGTTACTGCTCGTAATTAATGAAAATGCCGCCAATGACATATTAACCTTGTTTTTTAAATCCTTGCCAATTGCCATTGCATTGCATTGATTGTCATTGTCATCACAAAATACATTCTACAACAAAAGAAACACCATGGTTACCCCCACCCATGCCACCATCATATTACGAATTTTTATGCAAACAGAAACATTATCACTTTTATCATAATTTATTTAATTTTTGATTTTATTCCACGTCACATCCACAGTAAATTATTGAAAATAAAGTTAAAATCTTATGGACGAACCCCGGAGAGATTGACGGACAGATATGTACATGTATAGTACCATTAAGTACGCTAATTTTTGTCAACAGTTTTCACTACTCTTTTGCCAGGCTCATGAGCGTAGTGACCCCTTTACTGGATTTGACTTAAAGTTTAGCTATAAACTGGGTTAAATTGATTTGACTGTTAAATAAAATTTATTTGAATTTAAATTGAAAAATTTTGGAATGTAAATTAGACTTTGATTGAGAGTTGGAAGACAAAAATAGCATACATTAAGGTATGGTCTCTGACTGCAAATAAAGAACTAACTTTCGCTAACTTTTATTAATTATGCATGTACAGCAGGGTTTTGATTGGTCCCACAAAATCTTTTTCATATAAACTGTCATGTTAGTGGCTACGGGCGAGCGTAGCTAGCATTTTACTGGTTAAATATAAAATATATGTGTACCAGATACAACCCGTAAAATAAGCCAGAGAAAGACGAACTTTATTAACAAAATAAGGTCATCACTGTCCTCCAATGAGGATAGCCCAATGGACTCAGTATACGGAACAGAATTTCTTTTTAAACAAGATTTAAGTTTGCTGTACACAATAATATGCGATTACTTTTTTTTTAACAAAATTTGCGTAATGTTAAGAGCATGGCGAGATTGTGGGTATGCCCCAAAAAGAATAAAATAGAAAAAAAATAGAAATCAAATAAATTGTGATAAACATTTTTCTGTTTGCACATCAACATCAATAAATAACCAAAAATATAAATTCGAAATGCGATACAGGCAGCTCTTTTTTTTAGAGTTAGATAATAAATGAATAAAATTGAACCAATTCTGCTCATTACCATGGAGGTAGTATTTTATTCTACCATCATGCCTCATCCTGATTGCAAAAACTGACAACAATCGACATAATGCATGGAGATGGAAGCAAGAATTCCGCCTTTCCCGACTCGTTTTCAGTCGTTGAGATCGACTAATTTCGACCAGTGCGTGTCAAGAACATCTTTTAATTTTTGTAGCGTACTGACGAAGGCCAAAAAAACGTGGAAGAAAAATTTTACTCTTGCTAAAATGCTAGCTACATATATTTCTTTGTAGAATACTATTCATCTTTCACTCATTTCAGTCCGTGTTGTGTCGTGGTGTACGTTACTTGTGTTGTTGTGTTTGTGTCCGATTCCGATTAGTCCGAGTCCGATACTCCGATACAGAATAAAAGAGTTGGAAGTCATCAGAAGAAACATTCTGCCTGTTACGGACGGACTAACCACCTAACTTAAGTGGTTATGAGTGTATTAAATAACTTGAGGGTAACAAGAACGGCTGCAAAGTGTAAACGCTTTTTACACGCACAGAAAATAAAGTGCTTAATATTTACATTGTGGGGACTGGTGACAGTTTATTTGACCCTCACGTCCTCAGTCATCAGTGACAAATTTACTTTTTATGTATTGGGCAGACCGCTCATCTCCTACCCGCCTCAGTCATTCAAGAAGAAAATGGCGTGTAATTTACCAAGTTTAAATCCCTTCGCTAGGACGATTCTACAATACAACGTCAATCCACAATTTTTTTCCTGTCTATACAGGAGCAAATATCCACTCATATTTAAAACAGACCTTCAGTCAACTTTGATTCAAGTTAGAAATCCAGCAAAATACGGATTACACCATTGTTGCTACAGTACGTACGTGGATCAAAATCAAAGGGGGTAAGATAGGTCTTCATTATAATTGTTTTGTGGGCAAACGACCCAAATAGGATGATTTAAGTAATTAACCTTTTCGAAACGTAATATACTTAGTTTTGAATGTTTTTTAAAATGGTAATTTCTAGGTTTTTGACCTTTTAAAAGTGTTACTTACTAGTTTTGACATTTTTGAGAAAGTGTTACTTACTAGTTTTGACCTTTTTGAGAAAATGTTATTTACTAGTTTTGACCGTTTTGAAAAAGTGTTGTTTACTAGTTTCGACCTTTTTGAAAAAGTGTTGTTTACTAGTTTTGACCGTTTTGAAAAAGTGTTGTTTACTAGTTTCGACCTTTTTGAAAAAGTGTTGTTTACTAGTTTCGACCTTTTTGAAAAAGTGTTATTTACTAGTTTTGATCGTCTTGAAAAAGTGTTATTTACTAGTTTTGACCTTTTTGTAAAAGCTAATTTCAAGAATTAAACACTTTTGTAAAGCATTCGTTCCATGGTTCCGCAGTTTCTAATAGGTTAATGTCTCCATTTTAACCCCTTTGATTTGCAGATACAAGTTCTCTAAAACATGCGTGCCCATCCTTAATCAGTACACAACTATGGCCAACGATACGGAATTTATTCAAATATCATGTAACACCAGTTTAGCTAAAAATGCTTCGAAGGAAATAGTAGACCTGTTTGGATTCATTCCTTTGAAAAAACCAAGACACAACGGAAGAATAGATACACTCAATATTTCCACTTCTAACTCAGAGCCACCAACGATCCCTGCCAGTTCAATTGGCATTGGTGCCGAAAGTAAAGGAGACACGAGAAAGGTCAATGTGGTCATTTTAGGCTTAGACGCAGTTTCTCATATGAACTTCATTCGAATCATGCCATTGACTTACAGATATTTGACCGAAGATTTGTCCGCACTGGGAATGTGGGGATACACAAAAGTGGGAGATAATACGTTTCCAAACATAGGCAGGTAAAATTAATGTTTATGACCATTTTTAAAGTTTACATGAGCTAAAGGAATAAGTGAGCTTTTGGAAATAAAGTAGCCAAGTGAAAGCATAATTCAACCTTTACTAAAGTCCCTGTATGTTTGCTCACAACTGCCTTAAAATTCGTTCAGTTCCCGTTCTTACGGGCCTATTTGCACCCGAGCTGACTACAGAAGCAAAATGCTGGGAGAAAAGAACTAACTATGAGCCAGGCACAAGACCCAGGAATAAATATTCATTAGACGATTGTCCCTTCATCTGGAAAAACTACTCAAGTCAAGGTTACACAACAGCTTACGGAGAAGATGCGATTTTACTTTCAATTTTCAATTACAACCACATCGGCGGGTTTTCCCAGCAACCCACGGACTACATCCTTAATTCATTGACACATCTGCAAGATGTAGACATTGGGCATACTAAGTTAGACAATTGTAAAGCTTGTTATGGCGCAAGGTTTGGCTTTGAAATTCTACTCGACTACCTTAAGAAAATGGCCGTGGCAATGAACAAAGAAAGGCGGTACTTTCAATTTATTTGGGCCACTTCCTTGTTCCACGACCGTCTCAACGAAGGGAAGCTCGGTGACAGATTTCTATTGGAAACGCTCCAGTGGTTCAAAAGCGAAGGTTACTTCGAAGACACCGTCTTTATTCTAATGAGTGACCACGGACTCCGCTTCGGTGGTATTCGCAGTACTTTGCAGGGGAAAATTGAGGAGAGAATGCCCTTTCTTTACTTTGTGTTCCCACAATGGTTTCGGGAACAGTTTCCTTCTGCTGTGAGCAATGTGATTGCAAATAAACACAGACTAACAACTCCGTTTGATCTACACGAAACGCTCAAAGACCTTTTATTCCTCGATAACACTAAATCAGACAATATTCTCCACAGGCATTTAAATCTTCAAGACAAACCGAAACAGAGTGAAGGCCCCCCTCGTGGTATCAGTCTGTTCTTGCCGATTCCCTTAGAAAGAACTTGCAAACACGCCCAGATTCCGGACCATTGGTGTGTATGCTACAGGATGAAAGATGTCAACTTAGAAGCCAACACTTTAGTCACGGAAGCGGCTGAGACGGTTGTGCATTTTATTAATAGCATGTTGTTGAACTATCCCAAATGTCAAAGGCTGAATTTGAAGGAAGTTTTCAGCGCAAAATCATTCGAGTATGGTGATGCGGATGCGGAAGATGCTAATTCTTCAGAGGAGATCACGAGTTCTGTCGATCCACGACTGGGTCATCAAAAAGTGACATTTAATTTAGCTTTCGAGGTGTCACCGAGCAACGGAACTTTTGAAGCAACCGCAACTCACCACACAAATGGCAGCTGGGAAATCTCTGATGGTATGAGTCGAACTAACGCATATGGTGACCAGGGTCGCTGTCTCTCTGACTACAACTTGAGAAAGTTTTGCTACTGCGCCTAAAAATATTCGGTGATGACTGGGTCAAGAGAATTGCTTTAAAATGAGGAAAACTAAAGTTTATTTGTTTGACTCATCCATAAGCTTCTTTACAAAAGATGTTACGATTACAAAGTATCAACAATTATTGTTCACTAAAACTTAAGTTGCAACAAATAAAAACTTCTTGTTGTTATTTTTTGTTCTTAATATTAAATTATGTCCATTTGTAATACTGATAAATGCATGTAAGGCACCTATTTAATCGTATCAGCCTACGCAGTACTTGATTAAGAACTTTATTATCCAAAAAAGTTTGTTTGCTCCTACACTTAAAAATACCAGTTAAAGTTGACCACAAAGCCATCCCAAAATCCTTCAGTGTTTTGCAATTCCCAGCTGTTTGACGATTAATCCATTTCATAATCAAATGCTTTTTATCCTGTTATTCTCGATGGGTGCCATAAACGAGATTCTTATTGGATTCTTCGTGCTATATTTGTATAAACGAAAAGATAAAACGATTCATTTGATTCCACTATTTGATTACATCCCAAGAATTATTCTCGCCTACACGAATACACCTACCTACCTACTTAAAGTTTTTCTATTTCTGTTGACAATGTCGGTGTGCATTTACGTTACATGCTTTACAGCTGCAGGTTGCAGTGCACTGTTATCATTTCAACATCGTAGTAACTAGGCAAATTGTGAAACGGAAATGAACATGGGGACCTTGCCAAAATTTCGGTGAGCTTTATTGATGTTGGGAAGAATTCCTTCAAGATTGATGCTAATTAAATCATTGATGATAAAAGTCATGACGACGAAAGCTTCACGATTATAGAAAGCCGTAATTTTTGAAATCTCCCTTATGCTAGGAACTTACATTTAGACTTTGGGTATATTTAACATAATGTGTCTACACTTCTATAAATTTGAATGAACTCTCGTCAGGGCTGACCCCAATGGAATGCTTATCATCAACCTTTCAACCTTTCACAAGTCAAACATTCAACTTTTCAATATGACTTGCCGCTCAAGGATTATCATTCTAAATAAAGTATTCCGGGAGCAGAATGAAATCGTAGCTTATGAAGCAAACTGGCATATATGTACCTAGCTATGTATGTATGTATGTATTCAGCCAGCAACTCAAAGACACACGCAAAATATCTCCTAAATTCTTTTAAAATTCAAAGAAAAAATGTTTCACTTAACCTTTGTCTAAAAAGTTGGAAATGCCTAAGTTGTAGCTGGTATGTTTTTGTGCAATTTTACACATTTTTTCCATTCTACGGAAATATAATCAAGTGTCCCACTTAACCTATTCACAACTGGCAAACCATGGAAAGCATGCTTTACAAGTCTTTAATTCTATTAATTAACTTTTTCAAAACGGTCAAAACTAGTAAACACTTTTTTAAAACAGCCGAAACTAGTAAATAACACTTTTTCGAAAAGGTCAAAACTAGTAAATAATACTTTTTCACAAAGGTCAAAACTAGTAAATAACACTTTTTCCAAAAGGTCAGAACTAGTAAATAACACTGCTAAAAGGACAGAAAAGTAGAAATTACCGTTTTCAAAAGGTCAAAACTAGAAATTCTTCTTTTTCAAAAACATTCAAAACTAAGTATATTACCGTTTCGAAAAGGTTAACGTCTAAGAACTAGTGGATATGCGTCATTTTGCTTCTCAGATGCATGTATACCTCATCTGTATGGATACTATTTATTAATTATATATATTTACAAGTACCAGGGAATTCTGTTCAAATGCGACGAAAATTCGTGCTACAGATACACGTTAGTGTAAAGATACGTTAAATACAAACTACGCGCATGTGATACAAAGTGATTTTGTAAGCCCAGCAAAAAAAAACACTCGGAACTCATCAAAAGTCAACGACGCACAAAAAATACTTAAGTATGCAATTTGAAGAGGGAAAGGGATTCTAAAGTAAAAAAAGTAAAGTATGTCAAACGAGAATAATTATAGCTACTGTACAGTAGGGATAGGAACTACTAATACTGGAGAGTAGAAACGGAGATGAGAGTTTAGAGATCTTCAGTTCAGTGTCGTAGCCAGCTCCATTCCTTATCCTTTTAAATTTGTTCAGAGAAATTCCAAAATTGTTGTGAGATTGTGTGCCAAACACGTGTACGTTTTTTAAAATCTATTCATCTTAGAAAAATGTGTATTTTCAACATTGAGAATTGCACAACAATGCAATGCAATGGTACTTGCCAAAACTTTCCTTAATCAAAAATGGATTTCAAAATAGCGATGGTATTTTTATTTCCTCAAAAATATGGCTTAACATGACGGTTCAAAATTACTTTTCGAAATTAAACGTTTGCAAAGCACTTTTAAAGTTGTCATTTGTTTAAAATTAATTTTTCCAAAATAAATCACTGTTGAACAGTACTTTCAAACGTACCAAAAATTAAGCTAATGGCAGATTATAAAATTGAAAGCCCGTTACATTTTAGGCACGCCACTGCACCGTGTTAGAAATAGCCAACCAGGCCAGTGTCAGCTGGCACGATTTATCAAAGCAAGTGCCAAGCCACCAAGAACATAGCACACACATATACAACACACATCCGTTACTATACATATGTCTATATGATATCAATAAAAAGTTTAAAGGAAAAAGTCGAATTTAAATCAAATCCATACAATCCCCCACTGTATGCACTGGACGCTCAAGAGATTCCGTTCCACAGTGATTGAATAGGAAATTGAAATTGAAATAAAAGTTCAGCAAAAAATAGACAAAATCAACACCAGTATTACGGATATGAATAAGCAATGAAACATACAAGAATATTTGTCTAAAACCTATAGTTTTGTAGAGATGATGCGATGGGATGAAATTGGATTAAATTAAAATTGTTAATAAAATCCTTGATGCAGCAGCAGTCGACGAAAGACAGTACCTACAAATTGATAAGAGAAAAAGTAGAAGCAAAAGTGGTTGCATCAGCAGTAGCACTCGTATATAGAACTAAGTACCAATAATGTCATCTGATTATTTTTAAGATTTGTAAGCGAAAAATCCTGTGAAGTGAAGGGAACAAATGTGTAAAGGCTTTACACATCTTTTAATTTTTTAGAAAATAAAACTCACGATCAGTTCATTTTTACAGAAATGAATTTTAAGTGGAGCTATAAGTATTATAATAATTATTGTAAATAGAAGCTCATAGTGCCTTAAAATGTATTAAGATTTACAAACGAAAAAAAAAAGAGTGTATTTATATTATATAATTGAATGCTGTAATTTACTATATTTTATAAGAATGGCTAACTGTAGTAGTGCCAGTGGCAGGCTGAGAACCTGGGTAAAATCTGTTTGCCGGATTTTATTATTTTCTAAATTGTTTCAACGCAAAATTGTGATCGCCATAATCGTGTGCGGATTTCTGATGGTTTATGTGAGTTTTACACGCTCATTGATAGGCGTCACAAATAGTCATCGGTATGCGTCTCCGATGATTGTGCACGGTAACGTTGGACGCGCTACAAAGAACACAACGGTGGTGGTGTTTCCAAAAGAGCTCCAGTTAGCACTACTTTCCGATTCGGAGGAACTAGAAAACACTTTTTTAATTTCGCGTCCAGATGCAGCGCCTGATTCTGCAGGTGGAGGGGGACATCTTGGTAGATAAACAAATTAATTATTATTAATTCATTCATTTTATTGGGTAGTTTTAGTTTTATATCGTGACTGGAGACACACGACGTTTTGCTTGATTACACACTATAATGTCCAGTTAAGACATTTTGCACCTTTAAAAAATGTGCAATTAAGATACTTTGCACCTTTAAAAAATGTGCAATTAAGATACTTTGCACCTTTAAAAAATGTGCAATTAAGATACTTTGCACATTTTCAAAAGTGGGCCCTTTAGACATTTTGCACCTTTTCAAAAGTGGGCCCTTTAGACATTTTGCACCTTTTCAAAAGTGCGCAATTTAGACATTTTGAATCTTTTTAAAAATGTGCAATTTAGACATTTTGTACCTTTTCAAAAGTGTTCAATTAAGACATTTTGTACCTTTAAAAATTGTCCAATTAACACATTTTGCAGCTTTTCAAAAATGTTTAGTTAACACATTTTGCATCTTTTCAAAAATGTTCAATTGAGACATTTTGCACCTTTTAAAAAGTGGGCACTTATGACATTTTGCAACTTTTCAGAAAAGTGCAATTTAGACATTTTGCACCTTTTCAAGTGTTCAATTAAGACATTTTTTACCTTTTCAAAAGTGCGTTCAATTAAGACATTTTGTATCTTGCCAATAGCACTACATGTCCCAATTTTCATTTTTATACTTGGTTGGATGCATTATCGTTAAATAAATTGTTTCAAATTTGGCCCAAAATGTTTCATATATCATATTATTAAAAATTTGTAGTGGGGAACGACTTGGGAAGCTACGACCTGATGCAAACGGAAAGGGTTACGGCAAACGACCCTGAAATGGAGGAGGAAATGGCCTGTCACCTACCTGTACTAAATCCATTTGACGACAGCATTCTACGCTATGTCAAGGATCCTTACCCCGTTAATTGTGCATGGAACAAAAAATACCCTCTTTTATTCACCACAGACCTGAAGTCAACGTTAATTCAGATTAATAGACCCGAAGAATTCGGGTACTACTTCTGTTGCTACACTCCATTTAGACGGAAGAAAGACTCTGAGGTCAATGTTGTGTGAGTTCATGTTTTATTAAAACATTTTCAAAAAATATTTTATAATACAAGAAAAAGCTTCAAATTCATTTTGTATGCCATTCGCATTCCGCATAGCACTAAAATTTCTTTCTCACCTTTTTTCTAAAAGTTTCTCCAAGGTATGCCACCCAATCAGGGACAAGGAAACAGTAATTCCAGACGAAATTGAATTTATTCAAATTTCATGCTCGAGGAAGCCCTCCACCCGGTCACCCAAAAGGATTGTTGACATGATTGGCTTTATCCCTTTAAAAAAGGCACCAGAAAGACTAGGGCAAGACCCCCACACAAACACAGACGGAACATACCCAGAAATATTGACGAACGGTGAAGCAATAAACCCAGACGAAGCCCTTAGAGTAGACGAGTATTTGAGAAGGAAAATCTCAAAAGGAAGTAGAAGCGACCCGAAAGAAGGAAGAAAAGTCAACGTGGTTATTTTAGGGTTGGATGCAATTTCACAAATGAATTTTATTCGAACTATGCCGCTCAGCTATGAATATTTGACCAAGAATCTGTCTGGACTGGGCCTGTCCGGCTACACGAAAGTTGGGGACAATACCTTCCCAAATATTGGCAAGTTAACACAATTGTAAATTAAAAGCTACACCAAAACTTATACTTTGGTCTACAGAACTAAAAAGTAATTTTAGTTAACCTGTAGGCATACCAATATTATCCCAATATATCCCAGTAAATGCCTAAATATACATTAGGGTATAATATGATGTAATTTTGCAATTAACCAACCTATAGTTCCTGTAACTACGGGCCTGTTTGTACGCGAGTTGCACACCAAGGGACAGTGTTGGAAAAGAAGAAGGGACAATTTTGACAACTGTCCCTTCATCTGGAAAAACTATTCCAGCCAAGGCTACACCACAGCTTACGGAGAGGATGCCGTCTACATGGGAATCTTCAAATATCAAAAGCGAGGGTTCAAAGCTATGCCCACGGACTACTACCACAGTACACTGACACGTCAGCAAGACAAAAAGATGGGGCACGCAAATTTAATTAATGCAAAAATTTGTTACGGCCCCAGATTTGGATTTCAAGTTCTTCTAGACTACCTCAAGAAAATGGCCGTGGCAATGAACAAAGAAAGGCGGTACTTTCAATTCATTTGGGCCACCTCCTTGTTTCACGACTATCTCAATGAAGGGAAGCTCGGCGACAGATTTCTATTGGAAACACTCCAGTGGTTCAAAAGCGAAGGTTACTTCGAAGACACCGTCTTTATTCTAATGAGTGACCACGGAATCCGCTGGGGTGACATTCGCAGTACTTTACAGGGGAAAATTGAGGAGAGAATGCCCTTTCTTTACTTTGTGTTCCCACAATGGTTTCGTGAACGGTATCCTTCTGCTGTGAGCAATGTGATCGTGAATAAAAACAAACTAACAACTCCATTTGACCTCCACGAAACGCTCAAAGACCTGTTATTCCTCGATAACATTAAATCAGACAATATTCGTCATAGGCATTTAAATCTTCAAGACAAGCTTAAGCAGAGTGGAGGCCTCCCTCGTGGAATCAGTCTGTTCTTGCCGATCCCCTTAAAAAGAACTTGCAAAGACGCTCAAATTCCGGACCATTGGTGTGTATGCGAAAAGACCAAGTCCGTAGTGGTAAAGAATAATAGTTTAGTTCGTGAAGCTGCTAACAGTGTTGTTTATTTTATCAACGAAATGTTTGCAACATTTCCTCAGTGCTTAAAACTTTATTTAAAAGAAATTCTAAATGCGCAAGTATTTCAGTCGGAGAATAGAAAAGTGGCAGATGCTGCAGCGAATATTACGAGCTCTTTTGATCCTCGACTGAATAAGCAACAAGTGACGTTTAGTTTATCTTTGAAGGTGTCACCGAGCAACGCCACGTTTGAAGCAACCGCCACTCGTCACACGGATGGCGAGTGGACCGTCTCCGGTGACATTAGCAGGACTAATTTGTACGGACAACAGAGTCGATGTGTTGAAGACTTTAATTTGAAAAAATTTTGCTACTGCGGCTAACACTTAACAGTTCAACCACTTGATGTGGTGTATATTAATAATAATTTTTATTGTTTTTCAGTGTGTAAGTTATTTATTGGTGTTTTTTGAATTTCTTGAAAAAAAAATGAAATCTCGTTTTAGTCGCTACACCAGTACCCATGCATGTACTGAGCTTAAATGTGGCATGCGTCTGTACTTGCTTAATTGTGCTGACGTTCAACGTTCGTGTCTGATCTTAGCTGTAAGCGAATAAAAAGGTCACATTAATTTGCGACTTTACGATTAATTCTTGCTTATTATTAATTATTACGGTATGCATAATTCATACATTTTTGTACGAAAATCCAAAACGAATTGATAGTTTTAAAATCGAGGATTATTTTGAGAATTGAAAATTAATTAGGTAGTAGCTAGTAAAGCTAATTGTATTAATAAAAGTTGAGTACCTACATTATTTTACATTTTGAACAAAGTCGCTACCAATCAATTATTATTAGAATTAGCTAGCATAACATCTCCAAGTAGCTAAAATTGATTTATCACAAAAATAAAAAAGTCACTTCGCACCGAGATTTAAGTTAAAAAAAAAGTCAAATATTTTTTATAGTGCCAGCTCCCAAGTTTCTTGAGGTGCCGAAGGAACGTTTTTGATGCCGGCATGCACAACAATAAATTTAATATCATATATGCAAGGCCCCCAAGAGGGAAAGCGAGAGTAACGCCAGGAAATCATGGATTTAAAACCTTACTTGAACCCACAAAAATGCATTATAAAAAATAATTTGCTAGATAATGGAAGATGAAGTGAGAGACTCACCAGTCACAAGAAGAGGACAAAATACATACTTAACAGACGCAATTGCAACGCGGAAGCAAAATATTCTCTCATAGTTTCTGACTGCCAGACCAGTGGACCACCAATGACCATCATAATTCCAAATATTTTTAATTCTTTTTACATAATATTTTACAGTAGGCAAATCAATTATGTACATAAATACAGAATTAAAATCAGTATATATGCAACAAGGGATATACAGTTATCGCTCCAATAATAGAAATAAAAATAGTTATGATATAATAATAAATATAAATTGTCATTTCCTGGAAATGTGGATAATGCAGAAGGCGGTATTCTTTTATTCTGAAGTGATTCCACGAATCGTGAAATCCTGACAGCGCACTGTTGATCCAGGCCACTGTAAACTATAATCCACTTACCAGGTAAACTCTCATGTGCACAAGTCCCTACTTCATGCTGGGCTTATGGGCATAAATTGATAAATAATTGACGTAATAATACACAAGAGCGTTGTTTATCATGATTTAGGTATAGCCTTTTACAATACACATGTATTTTTGAAAACAATTTGATTGCTAAATACTTTTTACCTAGTTTAGATTTTGACATTTTGAAATGCATTTGCTTTTATTTACGTAAATGCTTTAATTTTTTCACACGGTTACACCTATTTATTTCGTATTTCCAGGATCTAGGTGGCTCTAATCAAAGACTTATAATTAACTCTTAATATAAGCATGTTGCATAAACAAGCGACATTATTAATAAAGATTTCAAAATTTTGAAAACTTCGATAGCTTTAATTATCCCCCTAATGCTCCAGGCGGCCAGTTTTCAGAACCAAAGATCCTTTAAAATTAAATACTCTCGTGACGGATCCGTTTTACTTGTAATCCACCACAAGGTGGTTTATGCGAGGCTCCTAGCAGTTCTGGAGCCTCTGCGCTCTTTTCCTTTTTTGATCATCTCGTCAGACAGAGATTAGCAACTAAATAATAAACAGCTCACAAGCCAAACTACAGCGTAATCAAATACGACCGAGACGATTTATTTCCCTCAAGCATTCTCTGATCTCACGAGGATTGTTAAGCCCTGTCATTAATTTCATAGGGTCCATTAAATTTAAATATTCTGTTATCACATAACACGGGTGGATTTTTATAATTTTGAATTTTGAGGCAAAATGTTATTACCTATTAGGTGTTCTATTAAAATGAACGCATTTTAATCTATTACTCTTAAAAAAACGACCCTATTAGTCTAAACGTTGAGTGCGGCAAATTCTTGTTGTATAAAAGTTCATTTAGATTGGCGTAATCCATTTTACTAAGAAAATCTTCATTGTAAAATTATATATTGCTTAAAATATATTTTATTACATTTTTTTTAACCCAGCTTATAAAACGTTGTAAATTATAAAGGAACTCGCACTACCCTGCTTTAATCTGCAATAAAATTGTTTTTCAATTCATTATTTACTTCAAAACGTGGTTAATGTATGAGTTAATGAGTTGCTTTGGTCGACATTTTGATTATTACCCATTTACTACATTATAGTGCTTGAATTTGCTAAATGTGCTAGCTGACATGTATTCAGTATTTTCATTAGGCGTCGTCGTTAGCATTTAAGGAATCTGGGGTAAAAAAAACAGGTGCCCGTTTTAACTTTTTTGTCGGTAACCCTGAACATGAAATATGAAAGTTGAATGATGTAAGTATTAATAACCTTAATGTCTTTCATTTACAACAAAATATTTCTAAAACATAAAATTAGTGAGAATAATTAAAAAATGCAAAGTCACCTGGATTTTGCTCTGTGGGTGTAAAAAAAACAGTTTTCATAAATGCTGCGAATCAAGGGATAATTCGATGCCCATTGATCTCAGTTGCATTTGACTGTTGGGGTTTACATTACACTTCCATTAGAAAATGCTCAGTGACAGGTGACAGAAGCACACTAACGTTAAAAAATTACAACTAAATCTTCTTGTGTGGTTTGACTAATCCCAGAGTGCCCCATAATAGGATGTTTTCTACATCAATTACAAGATGCTTTTATTGGGCAAATGTTTGCAGACATAATTACAAAAAACACTTAAAATTGAAAAAAATTCATTCTTGATTACTCCAGTTCGTTAAAATAGCTTATTGAGAACATTTTGACCTCTTATTTAAACTTTCAGATTGCTGTTTTTTTTACCCCGATGCCTTGTATTTTTGATTTTTCTAAAACATTTGTAAAATTAGCATAATTTTTTATGACCACAACGTATTCGAGTCAACTTGATTTCAACTTGTGGGTAATCAAATTCTGCATCTATTAAGGTGCAAATCTTAATTTTACAATATCTTGTACCGCCAGTAAAAGAAACACTCTCCGATGGGGAAATTGTAAGTTCTGGACGGAGTTTTTGAAGGAAACGGACATTTCAAATTAAGATTGTTTCCCTCAGACGTACTAACGTCTGACAAGTGTCTAGCAAAAACTTTAATGTGGTTTCTTATTGTGCTATGCTTTTGTATGTTATTCGCATCGATAGTTTAGTTATTGGGGGCTGTTCTTTTTACCCCCGGTGTTTTTACCCCCATTTGCTCTACATATTAGCTACATAGCTTAAGCTTTAAAATATCTTTGTATGTAAATTCAATAATCGGCTGTTTTGCACACACTTTCCTTCGTCTATACAATGGTAAAATTACGCATGTTGGATATTCCTGGAGTATGTATTATTTAAGTACTACGGGTTGACACTGTTCACAGGAGTTGATTACAACTTACAACCTTGAAATGCTGGAAAATTAGGAATTCAAAGCCCATTAAAACTGAAACCAGGTCTTGATGTACATTTAATTTATTTAATTCTAACAGCTGTGTCAGTTTACAATTTGGATTTTAAGAGTTTCCTCAATAGACACCATGCAGCTACATACTTCTTTATAATTACATACAGACTGACTGGGGTGGTTGCATGGGTTGGGACACTATGCGCATAGTATCCGAATATACACTGCATTCGTCCTTAAAAAATCTGATTTGAATGCTACTTAGCCATTAAATCACTCCCATAAAAAGATTGCATTGTGCACACATCATAAAATATTTTTTTATAGCAAAAATTATGCTACCATTTAACTCATGCTGCAAAGAATTATTTCAGTAAAACTTTTACGCTGAGCGTGGCTCTTCCTCCTGAAACTAGTTCAATCAAAATCTGTTTTTTAAATCAAATTTCAAAATTGCATCAAAATTCAGAATGGGGATGGACCCGTCGTTTGTTATCTGCAAATTGATTGCTTTAGCACCAAAACACAAGCGATTCACGACATAGCATGGACACAAAAACAACTACCGAAGTCATACTTCCACAGTCGATTTTATCTCGATTCCACAGTCTAACCCAAGGTTTTAAAATGGGAAATTATATTGACCAGAGTGTGTGCAAAACAAAGAAAAAACCCAGTGGCAGACACATCAAAATGCTTTTTTTCTTTTTTTTTATTTGCTCCATAATTTATGGAACTATGGTACTTCACTTGAGCCATACTGGCTCGTCTAAACTAGGTACTTATCCAAGTTGAATGCAATTAAATATCAAGCGTCTTTAAGTCCGGCTAGCATCAATAGCGATAATGAAATTATAATATATGAATTAAATTATTACATCTGTTAATGTTATAGGAAAAAGTGGATCTCCAGTAACGCAGTGGGTGCCAAGTTCGAAGAAGGCCGCTCCCATGAACAGCGCTGGACTATCCAGAAACAGCACAGGAATGGCCTGCCACTTACCTCTACTAAACCCTTTTGATCCGAGCATTGCACAATTCAATACAGATCCACCTAACCCTAACGTCAGTTGTCCGAAAAACAAAGATTATCCACTGCTCTTCACGACGGACCTCCGCTCCACCTTAATTCAAGTGAACAACCCCGAAAAATACGACTATACTGATTGCTGCTACAAATCATTCGTGAGAAAGGAAAAATCCGAGTCCATAACGTAAGTTTTTAGCAGCTGCTATTGTATTGAATTTATGTATCCGGAAATAACCCAGGACAAAATCCCCCAAGATTTCCAAATAGGGCATAGAAACATGATTCCATTAAATAGTTTGCAATTAAAGGATCCAGATTAGATGCATTTTCTCTTTTGACGCGTGCCCCAAAAAAATAATCACCATTATGATGCGATTTTAACTATTCAAAATGGCTTCACTTTTAGGCACTTTTGATGCAGATATGATGAGATCCAGAAGTGGTAATTTGGTAGAGTGTACTTGCCGGTTTTCTTAAGCTAAAAAATAAATTTTGTAACTAGAAAAGGAAATGCTACATTAAAGTAAAAAGTATTCTCACTCATAAAGGCTCTTGTTACATGGGGGAAGTTTGTCCTACTTGGGCATTGTGTTGGAGGGATTGAGTCCGGGGGTATATTTTCCGGCATTCATTGAATTAAAGTCTTTGTAGTTTTTTGCCGTAAAACTAGCGTCCACTTCCGCAGTAAAACATTTAAAATAATTCCACATATAATTAAATTATTAATAATAAATCAATTAAACACTTGCAATGATGGCTCTTATGATTACAGTATTTCGAAAAAATGTCTGTCAATAGTGGAGAATAAAACAGTGATTCCGGAGAATATTGAATTTATTCAAGTGGAATGTACAAATTCAAGCGATAAAAAGAGAGTTGTAGACGTTTTCGGTTTCGTACATTTAAAAAAAACAATGTTTGAGACTCAAAAATTTGTTTTGAATGGAAAGAATAAAAGTTTAGCCAGCAGTTCTCGGCCATTTGAACATCCAACAACAACAACAACAAATATTTCAGCTCCATTGAAGGATAAAGAAAAAGGGACGAGAAGGGTCAATGTGGTCATTTTAGGCCTTGACGCAGTATCCCACATGAATTTTATTCGAGTCATGCCCCTAACTTATAAATATTTGACCAACAATCTGTCAGTCCTTGGATTATGGGGATACACTAAACTAGGAGACAATACTTTTCCAAATATTGGTAAGTTACTCAATTAGTTTGGATCGTTAGATCTGAGATTTGATCATGAAACATTGCGTAGTACAACACCTACATTTTTTACTTTATTAGTTCCCGCTACCACCGGATTATTTGTTGAGGAGCTGAATACAACCGGAAATTGTTATAAGAATAAAAGCGACTCTTTCGATAACTGTCCGTTTATTTGGAAAAATTATTCTAGTCAAGGCTATACTACAGCGTATGGAGAAGACGCTACTTGGATGGGCATTTTCAGTTATGCAAAGCATGGGTTCGACAGACAACCCACGGATTATTACTTCAACACCTTGGGAAGTCAACAAGACAAAAAAACTGGGCACGTGCATATGTGGAATGCAAATCTATGCTACGGTCCACGACTTGGGTTTCAAACTTTGCTCCTCTTTCTCAAACAAATGGCCGTTGCAATGAACAAAAAAAAGCGATACTTTCAATTCATTTGGGCCACCTCCTTGTTCCACGATTATCTTAATAATGGGAAACTTGGTGACCGACTGCTGCTGGAAACGCTCCAGTGGTTTAAAAGGGAAGGTTACTTCGAAGACACTGTCATGATTCTAATGAGTGACCACGGAATCCGCTGGGGTGGCATTCGCAACACTTTGCAAGGGAAAATTGAGGAGCGAATGCCATTTCTTTACTTTGCGTTCCCGAAATGGTTCCGTGAACGGTATCGTTCCGCTGTGAGCAATGTTATCGCGAATAAACACAGACTAACAACTCCACTTGACCTTCATGAAACACTCAAAGACCTTTTATTCCTCGATAACATTAAATCAGACAATATTCGTGATAGGCATTTAAATCTTCAAGACAAACTGAAACAGAGTGGAGGCCTCCCTCGTGGTATCAGTTTGTTCTTGCCGATTCCCTTAGAAAGAACGTGCAAGAACGCTCAAATCCCAGACCATTTTTGTGTGTGCCGCAGTACGATGGAAGTGACCTTACAAAACAATAGTTTAGTTCGTGAAGCTGCAAGAAGTATTGTTCACCATATTAATGGAATGTTTGTGTCGTTTCCTCAGTGTTTAGACCTGCAGTTAAAAGAAATACTAAATGCACAAGTATTTCAATCGGAGAACACAATGGTGGCAGATGCTTCCATTAATATTACGAGCTCAACGGATCCTCAACTTGACAAGCAACAAGTGACGCTTAGTTTAACTTTGACGGTGTCCCCGAGTGACGCTACCTTTGAAGCAACCACCACTCGTCACACCAATGGCACATGGACCGGCTCAGGAGACATAAGCAGAACTAATTTGTACGGTGAACAGAGTCGATGTGTCACTGACTACAATTTAAAAAAGTTTTGCTACTGTGGATAATATATATTAGTATGCTGTGCGCATTGCTAATACTAGATTAAGATTCTGCAGTGAGGATGACAGCTCTTTGATATTTTGGCAGTTAAATTTTTCAGTGTCCAGTCTACCAAAACTATTTACAGTATTCCTCTCCTATTTAATTTTGGATTTACCCAGTGAACACTGCACTGGGGGTTTCTCTAACTCTAATGGAAGCTCATAAGCACCATTCCAGATCACTTTTGAAAGTGGCCATGACGTGAGTAGGCGGCATTGGTATAACTATACTTCCAGATATGATTAAAGTGCTGGTGCCTCCATGCGGTGGCCACTACAGAGATTTCCTACTCTGTCCCCCCCCCCACCCCCTCGGCAGGTTTACCGTGTCCCCTACTCGAATTTTTCTTCTCTACCCCGTCGCTCTGGGGTGTCCTTTACTGCATTCACAAAATACGTTCATACATATCTATACATACATTCATCTTATACATGGTAGACCTGCCTGGATGGTAGAAAACAATTCCGACTAGACGACAGCTTTTTAATGGTAGAGGACCCCGCATACCAGTACCAAAGTGCTTTAATTCTACAATATGCTAGCTACTTACACTACACCGTGTCACATAAAAATATAGACCACATATACCATCTTTCTTTAGTGTTTTAGGACCCCGGTAAAAAAAAGAGTTATGAAGGAAAATAAATACATTTAATAAATTATACAATATTTAATAGGTGAAAAAAAAATAATATTATTTAATTTATTACTCGGGAAAAACGATATCTAGTCGGGGGAAAAGACATGACATATTTATATTAATAAAGGTTTGTTTTATTTTAATCACATAAACATAACATATGAAACGATGTAAATTAAAAACGACATCAGGACATGAAGCTTGAGTGAACACACCATGCAATACAAAGCAATCGGTAAACAAGTACTTAATGTTTTAACTAATTTAATACATAAATAAAAATTCAAAACAAATAATATCGTGAATCCAATATACCTATCTACTATACTGTACCTCTATTATTTAACTAGTAGCTATTTATAAATGTAATACAACAATCTATCAGCTGAAGATTACTAGCGACATTACAATTTTAAATAATTATTGAATATGTTACTGTGAATTTTGTAATTATCAATACAAAAGAAAAATGTTTTAAACTACAGTGAGTGTAAAATTGCATTTTTTTTAAATAAAGTACTCATTAAAGCGTATATACTTTCTGGCAAGCAGAGAATACAAAGGGTAAAAACTAAAACGCTAAACAAAGTAATTTAGTATTAGTCGAATCCACGAAACACGTAGCTCTTATGCTAATCTGAAAAATCATCTTCCACTAAAGGAGCTCCACAGTCTGTCGAACTTGCGGTTGTTGTTGTTGATCCATTTTGATGACGGTTATCGGAGTTCATATTTCTGGGATTATCTTCAGGATGGACCCATGTATTGCCGAATATATTTATTTCATTTCGAATAGGAGCGTCAAATGAAGCGTCTGTAGAAATAGTGTCGCTTCTGGATGTCGCGAGCTGCTCACTTTCAAACTTTCTTACGACTTTCATAGCTGCTTCCGGAGCGACCTTTTGGACCAGCGACGACTGAAATAAAAATAAACCAAACTTTTATCGCATATAGTGGTTGAAGACCTACAAAGACGAATATGTCATTTATACGTGTAGCTTGGCACACATGAAAGCACATTGGGGCAAAATTCCCTAAATTCAAAACCACTGTATTGTACAACAAGCTACATTTGTCAATCACGCTTATTCTACACCTCTTCAAAAACATAAAACATATAGAAACATTTGGTAAGTACTTAGCAATTTAAAAACGCGTTTTCATCCAATTAAAAACCAAAAAAGAATATAAGGACAGAAGGACATACAAAGATGTACACTTATGAACATTTAATTCTTTTCAAAACTTTCAAAGAGGAAAAATACAGTTTCAAATGAATCCATGGAAATTCATGGAATTGCATTATGGCTAAACTGTAGGACATTGTTGAAAGTTACACGTTGCTATACGGGGATACCAAGTTAAAGGCGAAAATTTTAAAAGACAAGACAAAACCAATCTTCTGACACTAAAATAACCTGTAAATGCAAATAAAGAAATTAAAGGTACAAAAGAAATGCAAAGGTGAAATAAATTATTATTTTGCAATCATATTAAAGGCTAAATGAGCAAACCCGACGGCAGAAAAAACAGCCATAGCCAGGACTACAGAGTGTACATTGATCTAATCAGGAACATTGTACTTAAGGGATTTAAAATACATAATGAAGTGGATTTTTTACATCAAAAATGTTTATACAGTAAACTTCAGCTACGTTAAAAAAAGGCGAACACTCATAACAGCAATAGTTCTAAGGGAAAATGTGAATAAAGGGAATTATTTGCAGCGGAAAAGTCAATAAAGGGAATTCCGTATAGTGGGAACTTGATTATGAAATTCATTATGTCTGATGTTCAAATCAACTAGCTGACAATAAAGCAAGCTGAAATTGGACAGGACACAAGGGCGATTTTGGAGGGGGAATCTTGGAGAGGGAATGGTTAAGGAGGAATCCGATGAATCTCTGTCTACATGTCCCCCATCTTTATTTTTTCCAACTTGTCAAGTACCGTAAAACACCAAATAACTCCCAGGGGAGTTATTTACAAAATCTGCTCAATGAAGGGGAAGTTATTTGCAGGAGGAGAAGTTATTTGAAGGGGGGAGTTATTACAACATTGCGTATGAAGTATGGACATACGCCGCTAGACACCCGCTTAGACACCCGGGGAGTTATTTGAAAAGGGGGGTTATTTGATAAGGGGAGTTATTTGAAAAGGGGGGTTATTTGATAAGGGGAGTTATTTGAAAAGGGGAGTTATTTGAAAAGGGGAGTTATTTGAAAAGGGGAGTTATTTGAAAAGGAGAGTTATTTGAAAAGGGGAGTTATTTGAAAAGGGGAGTTATTTGATAAGGGGAGTTATTTGAAAAGGGGAGTTATTTGAAAAGGGGGGTTATTTGAAAAGGGGAGTTATTTGAAAAGGGGAGTTATTTGAAAAGGGGAGTTATTTGAAAAGGGGAGTTATTTGAAAAGGGGAGTTATTTGA
>JAQFZC010002154.1:0-24563 GCA_034695205.1 Dicyrtoma fusca | reverse complement strand
CTACCAGTACCACTACAGTTCCCTACTGGTACTCGCTACCAATGGTACTGGTGGTGGTACTTGGACAACACTACAGGTACCTACCTACAATACCCTGTAATACCTGACACCTGATGGGAGCTATGCCTTTAAAAATTACCATATGAATTTCTCAATAGCTCTTAGAAGTTTGCAAAATATTAAAATATGGAATTACCTACCTATGTTTGTATAGCCTAATGGCCTATAAGATCCCGAATATCACAGTATAACAAAAAAAAAGATAATTTAAGATGCAAAATGCAAAATGCATTATCTAATTCTTCTTTTTAAATAAAGCGTTTTGTGTACAGTATTCTAGTGGCATTATGTATATGTACGTACTACTATTATTACATCCAGACCTTACTGTGGTCATGAATACCTGTGCTTGTATAATGTTTCTATTTTTTAAAAAATATCTATAGTGATCAGAAGTTTTGCACTTCAATGGTGGCAGATAGCCGGCTTTGCATGTGTAACGACGGATATACTTGTGCCTACAATCGTAAATGTATAGTAAGTTCAGCCGGAATAATTACAGTTATATCTGTACAATATTACAAGATCTGAAGAATAAATGATCACGTCCTGCCAGACAATTACTATGAAAGGGCCTGAAGCTCGTGAGCGACACGATACAATTAGGTATAACATCAAACCAGGATGAAAGTGGAGATATACATAAAAGTAATGCTGAATTTGTCGATACCGATTCCGTTCTCGATACTTCAAACTTATACATAGTATGCACAGGTAAGTACACATTTGTAGTTCGTAAATGTACTGTGTATGTGCAATTTACTGTATGTACATATCTAGGTGCCTACACTATTTGTGAATGAAACTTGTAAGGAACAAGATGTTGACGTCTGTAGATTGTAATTGTTATACAGAAAAAACAGATCAGAAAGGAACAAAACATAAAGAACACCCGACGAGAACCTAATGAAAATGTAAATCGAGCTTAACAAGCTTTAGAATCTTCTGATGAGAGCCGTTGCCGTTGCGCTAGGCAATATAAATATGTACCTAGGCAAGGACTGTTATTACAATGCTACAATATGAACATACAGATGTATATATGTGCCATGTGCCTTATGGCAAAGGCAGAGAATTGTGTGCCCTATACCATAGTCTAATAAATACCACCAAGATATTAAAACCACCATTTGATTTAGACAAAGTTTAAGATGCCTACTTGGTGGTCACAGTTACGCGTTCTGTCGAAGTATTAAAAGTGTGCTCATAATTTCAGCCTCAACCACAACATACCACCGACCACCACGCCAGTAAAATACGAATGAGTAATAACGAACAGAGTTTTAATAGATGGACTTGCCGACAACTGAAAAACCCACCTCAAGTCCAATTGTAAATTAGTCTAATTAATTTAAAATATTTAATTAATTACGTGAGACCCGAGGCATGGACAGAAAAAAACAATAAATTTTAATAGCAAATTTTCTCTAACACTAACAATTAGAAAAGGCTGTCGGCCCGTTCGTATACTGTGATAGACACTGCACTGTATGTATAGTCGCATTTTAAAAAAACTGGTAAAACTATAAAGCACCCTATACCGATGCTATATACATACTACGGATTACAGATACATACGTAGAGATACAACCTTTTTGGGCATATATTATGGCTCTCTGTATAAACTTACGTCAGTAGAGCACTTTCTGAGTTTGACCAGATATGGCTTGATGGCATTAATAACAATAAATACTTCACCTTATGAGATGTGAGATGTAATAGTGTCGGTCGTAGGCGACTTTTCCTGTCTTTTGAAATGAACTGAATGCCACTTTTAAGTGACACTATGACAGTGAGCATAAGGTGCGTACAATGATGGCTTTCATACGGAAAACAAAAGCTCCGTTGCATTTGTCGAATCTTGCACTCCATAAGTCCAACCTGAACAGTTCAGATTCAGACAGTATTGTTTTAGTAGACTCCATCTCCGTATTCTGCACTGTTTTTCTTTGTACTGTGCAAGAGAGAAGGAAATTCTTGTCATTTGACTTGTGTGACTTGTCTGCATCTGAATGTCTGCAGTTCTACGTTAATTATTGTTGATTAAAGTTAAAATTAAGCTGAGCTGAACGTGGGATTGAGTGAAGGATCACACACCTCTTCGATTCTCTTTCTCTAAAACTAAAACAAACACCGGGAGTGTCTGACCAAGTAATTGCATTTAAACTTTACACTATAACTAAGGCGCATCAAATGCCAAGGGGTAAATGGCAAATGGCAAATTACATGGCCAACTAGGCGTACCTACATACATATATTCATATTTAACATTCCTTTCCTTCCCTTCCTCCAAAAGATCCATTAGTTTCTTAATTCTTAATCTACTTGTACAGAATACTTTAGAGCAATTGTTACCTGGCATACCTGGCTTTTTGGTTTGGTATGTGTTTGTGAATCTATTTCCTGTGTCCACGTAATGCTATAGTTGTATAGATCAGAGCAGAGTAGTATTACTTACCTATACATATTTCTTTGAGCATTGCATTGCACTTTTGCATTAACACACAATGGATTGGATTGGATTGCGCTGCGGTGAAAACGAAAAGAGTCATGATTAGTGTGTGTGTGCCTACCTGTGTAATTCTGTAACGTATAGTGTAGTACTACAGTAATGAGTGGTTCAAATCTGGAATGAAACCCACGCATTCACAATTATTTTGAATGAGTAACCTACTGTGGTTGACGCTGTTGTTGTGATTATACTCGTGTCATAAGAAATACATGGAGACGTCAAGGCTGCAACCTGTTGCCTCCATCTCTATGAAATCCTTTATGAAGTTTATTTAAAATCCAATGTTTGTGTACACTCACGCAATGCTCCTTTTCTAACAACCCTTCCTTTCAATTCAATTCAATTCAATTTTTTTGTTTCTTTTCCGGTCAGAATGAATTCTTCAAGTCATCCACTAATTATGCCTCTTTTTTTGTCTTTTTGGGTTTTTATACTACATTGTAATTAATAAGTAGAATAGCAAAAACCTTTCTTTAAAAAAACTAAAGTTATAGTCAATTTATTAAAAGTTAAAAGGCCCTCATTAAAATCAGCCAAAATCAAAGTGTAGAAAATAAAAACTATTTAATTGACCTCAAGGAAGGTGTAAAAGGTTTTAATAGTTATGCAAAAAGTAAAGCATAAATCCATTTTGGCAACCATATGTATATATGTACAGATCTACAGACCCATTAAGTAGAGAAAAAAAATAATTTAGTCACCACTAACATTTTACATAGAATCCAGCATGAGTATTCCCTTTTTTAAATCTTAATCTCCTGCAAGTTTGAGATTTTGTCCGTATTCCGTGCCGTGACCGTAACCGCAGTGGACATAATTGCATCAATTCTGGGATTTAATTGATTAACACGACGTAGGCAGATCCCCATAGAACACGCCAGATTTCTGCATCAAGCAGGGAGGTCCGCGTCCTGTAAGTATCTAACTGCCACATATCATAAGTAAGTTTCGAAATGAGAATAAAATAATTATTGTCTTGTCTATACGTTAAATTAATCATTTCTTTGACGTCATAATTCCATAAAGTTTTCCTTTGTTTTAAATTTGGAATTAAATGCAGTGCAGGATTGCTTGCAATGGCTATTATTAACCAATGTATGGTCAAAGTGAACTGACTTAGTATAATTTAATTTCTCATAGAGAACAACGGCCGGTTAGGCGAAACTTAAAAGTACAGTGCATTGCAGTGCAGGGAATGGCATATTCTGTAGTTATACTATGCTGCTGTCGCACTTTCACCCAAAATCAATTTAGTTCCTCATTTCATCCTTTGTACAATCCATGAAATAACAATGATTATCTCCATCTGTAGCTACATTACCATTTCAAAGCAATGCTAATGCACCAGCTATATCCAACTGCATGTATTTAGCAATTAGCCTGACAATTGTACAATAGCATTTAGCTCCAGATTTAATTTCTGTTGAGGCAGCTTATGCAGTTTAATTGTTCCACCAACTCTTTCCTAGACCTCCTAATTCGGACATAATTTCAAATTGAGATATCATATCATATGCCATAGCCATATCATTATAGACTGGGATTTAGCTCAGCTGTTTTAAGTTTCTACCGCTTAGCAATGAACAAAGAGCTAGGCTGCATTGAGCAATAAGTGCAATGACAAATGCAAAATGTTTTTGATGGATTCTTCGAATGCCGAATGCGGAACTCATCAAAGCCCGTGCCCATCTAATATTATTGTGATTGTGATGGTGACACATGTAAAAGGAGCACCAAAGAAACTAAAATTTATTTTGCAACTTACCTACCTTCGGACACTCAGTTCTATCTGCCACGGTAATAGTAACTAGTATATGTACATAGCAATCGGTATTAGTTACGATTACGATTAGAATTAGGAATGGCAGATAGACAGCATATGAAGTCATGAAAATTATTTTGCATATTATATATTTGTTAAGTCTTAAGGCTGAAGCTGAAGCGGGCAAAGCCCACTTATTATCCTTAAATACTATGCTCACTAGTCAGCGTTCAACGTTAATATCATGATATCATGGTCCACTAAAGAGATGCATTCTTGTCTTTCTATTTTTTTTCCTCAAAGATATTGTAGGTGGTGGCAAACTGTTGTTGTTGATATGCCTACCTACGTATGTATTTTATGTCTGTACATCCCATCAACTTGGAACAACAAGCGAATTGTTTTCTGCTTTCATCATCCCCATTACTTACATTACATTGCATTGCATTACATTACATCTTCCACTCTGATCTCAAACTCATAGCCAAAACCAACTGGCCGAAGCCAAAGTTGCTCATCTTACGGAAAAGAAGACGATGTACTTACACGGCAATCGGTCCAACTTGAGACCGCGACCGCACCCACAATCTTTGTAACATTGAATTCTTATGCACACACACACACACACTCACTCCCATCATCCAATACAACAAGACCAGATGATAATCCAAGCAGCAGTGCCCATCGCATCGCATCGTGGACAGAAACATTCAGTGGCCATCACATGACCAAAAAATATAATAATATGTAGTAAATACTTGAGACCATCAAAAAGAGACAGAGACAAAATACAAAAAAAAGTCCAGTCCACAAGTCAAGCAGTTAAAACATCAAAGATGGGATCAACTCAACGCAGCAGTCCAAAACTTAAAATCCACAGTCCACACAGTCCAAATGTGGAATAAAAAATGCAATTCCATTACATACCTACATGTAAGAGGGACTTAACAATAGACTCAACAATACCTTAGAAAATTCCTGATGGAGAATGAAATGCGCTTGGACAGATACGGAACGGATAATCTTGAGAAGGTGTACATTACACTACTATTCAGTCTTTGCTACATATTATAGCTCAATGACATGACAATGGCAGTTGGCATCCGACGGACAAGTATGTAGAGTATCTTCTGCATTCTTCTTAATTTTTTTTAAGCCCTCTCGCTTTCCTTACAACAACGAAACGCGTACAACTACATATACTTGCTATCTGCACCACAATTTATGATTACGATTAAGATTACTTCATTCATCATTATATTGGTTCCTTATGCCTACAGAGAGTAAAATAGGTGTATTACTGTTCATACAATTTAATTTGGTTACATTTTTACTATTTAATAATGTAATCAAGGAGCGCTCCACGGCCGGCTCTGACTCGGAGACTCGTTGGTAGTTCATTGTAAATTGCAACAAAGTAACAATCATCGCCCCACACACTTTAAATTCGGTTTAACAACACTGTCGTGGTGATACCCATTGCATTTAAATGACGCTCAACGCTCTGGGCTACTCACACATTTCATCTCTTTTCCTCGTGAACTGAGCCTGGCTTGAATTTCCAATGCTTTATTATTTAACGAAGGATATATATGTAGTAGCGAATGAAGATACGTGAGTATGAATTACAGTCCGATTACGACCACATTGTATTCATACATTACATTTTACATTGCATATTCACAGACTCCTTGATTTTTATTCTGATATTCATAATCCTAATCAATAATAATTACCCACATGCTAACGATATGCCTTACATTACGTTCTATACGTACTGCCATAAGATATATGGATATAAGGTGAGGCGCATGCAAACATCTGAAACACTCGAGTTTCTTTACATAGGGTGGAGCAGACATGCAAAAATCATCCGAGATTTCAAAAGCCTACCTGGCTTGACTTGCCCAGGATTGTTTCGCGTTTGCAGTCCACTATCAACTATGCCTAATAATTACAATGGAATCACAATGGACTTCACTGCACTGCACTGAATGCAATGCAAAGACTCACATTTACTCACATGGATTGGTTCGCGTATTATAAATTCACACGAGCTATAGCTACGACGATCCCATAGTTACTCCAACGGAGTAGTGCGAGCTATAGTTTCAGTGAAAGGGAAAATGGACACATGGATGGAGGTGTTCTGTCAGTACTGTGTACAGGTATCTTAGTCAAAACGAAAATCAAGCTCATGTATACATACATGCATACACAAAGGCGAGTGCAAAAGCAAAAGCAACAGCTTCCCACATTAAATACTTATAGACAGACTTACCTCTGAATTTTTAATAATGTGTATTAACTTCTCGGCAATTGAGTGTCTTAGAGCTCTTGAGATTCATTGAGTTGCCAGTACTCCTATACTGTAGTTTATCTTCATATTTCCAGTGGAGTTGCACTCAGCATCAGTGACTAGTTTTACTTATTTGCAAATCTAAAAAGCCAGTCAAAAGCTACGCAACAAGACACACTATACAGACACAGAGAGTGTTCTGCACAGATCTTAAATGGAGTTTACTACTACTATACGTACGAATACGAAACCCCTTTGCTTTCCATTTAGGAGATAGAATTGAACTGTATGTACCTAGCATAGGTGATTCCCTGCCTTTGTCTATCTATTGGGCCTTTGATTTTTCGTTTTCGTTGATTTGGTTGGATTGGATTCTTGGATTGCGTATTATGTAGTAGGTACATACATATGTATGAAGTTAGTGTGTGGGAGCTGGTTAAAGGTAAAAGGTAGTGGGACTGTGAGACAGAAGAACAACAAGGAAAAAAAAATCTTAGCTGATTGATCCATGTGGATGCCATTGGATTGTTGTGTGGACGGTGCGGTGGTGGCTGGGCTGCTGTGAGTGTGGAGGAGGACGTGAGGAAAGACGAAGACCCAAAGACAGTGGAAGTAGAAGGGAAGAATTTGTGTGAGGCAGTCAGTCAGTCATAGTTCAGCCAGTTCAGAGTGATCACAGAGTCTCAGGCCAGGCCAGTCTAAAGGTGTTGGGAACACCACGTGCGTCTATTTATTTGTGTCTGTGACTAAACTATTCATTAATCCTCAGTAATCCATTCCACATGTCCTGTCATTTGAGCCTTACCATTATACCATTGCATTGCTAGTTCGGCCAAGTCAACTATTTAATTTTACATAAGATTTTTTTAAGTCAAATTATTTATTACTATGGATTGGAATTATTGGAATTCATCTCGTGGGCATTTTAATCTGTTTTCATATTGGATCCTTATTCTTTCGGTAAGTAACTCATTAGATTGACTCTTTTATTTTGATTTTGATTTTTATCTCCAAGTAATACTTTAGGCTGCATACTTCATCAGTTTTATTCAGTCCACCGGTTAATCTTAGCTTAAAAATAGAATACAAAGTACCTACAACCTATGTTAATGTTCTGCTTCTGCTTATTTAAAAATACTTGTATGTAAGTGTAATTTGGCAGAATCAGTGAGATTATAGGATTAACTTTTGTTCATTGTGTCTCGTTGATATTTCTAAGGGATTTTTACTTCTTTTATTGTATTTTTTACCCACACTAAGAGCGTATTTTAATTAAAAGTGTGTACTGTGTCGCTCTAATTTGTCCTACGATCTGATTGTCTTACGTGGTATTTGGAAAAGGATGGCTAGATTCAATGAAATGTAATCTGTCCGTGTAATACGTATGATGCTATATGTGACTCATATTGTTTTTACTGGGAATTCTAGACCGACTTCTAACC
The DNA here is from genome assembly GCA_034695205.1 of Dicyrtoma fusca. NCBI lineage: Eukaryota > Metazoa > Arthropoda > Collembola > Symphypleona > Dicyrtomidae > Dicyrtoma > Dicyrtoma fusca. The sequence goes on along the minus strand of JAQFZC010002154.1, from coordinate 16,488 downwards.
GCGCTTATGTAGTTGCAGTTGTTCTTGCTGTTGTTTCTATTGAACTCCCATGAAAAATTTCATTTTCATTTTAGGATTTTTATGTAGAACCTGTTGTAGTTACTCAGAGAATGTAGAGCATATGGGCCTCTAAACATTTAAAAGATCTATGTATGTATATAGCTTTTATGAATCCCTAGCAAAAGTACCTGCTATGTATTCTGTTCTGTGAAGTATTGAATTGCAATGACTTGGAAGCCACAGCGGCTTGTGATCCTGATCTGATCTGAAATGATCTTAGCTGGTTGGCTTCTGGTTCTGGTCGTTTGTGTAGATTCTTCAATTATTCATGGGAAATAGGAGAAGGTGAAATTTAAATTGGAATTCGATCAGCAGTATAAAAAATACAACATTTAGAGGATAAAAATGCAGCTGCACTTAGTATACGGACTTCCACTGTTCACTTGAAAGCAATTACCTCTGTGTGTTACATTATTGATCATGTTTGCTATTGCTGTGTGTGGTAGAACGAAAAGGATACTTTGATTGATGTGTCATCAAGTTTTGTTTACGAGTTCATGTTCAATTTTATCTGAGCTTACGATTGATTAGTTGAGCACTATCTCTTTCACCTGAGCGCTCCGCATTGGTTGTAGAGGAGTACTGTTACTCAGTTACTGTATAGCTGTATTAAGATTTTGAGTAAGTCAATAGTAGTATTGGCAAATTAATTTACTTTCAGTTTCGATTTTCAAATTTCATTTGTAAACTTTGATCTTTCCCACATCCCGAGTCCCAACTCCCAACAGAAAAGGTTTCATTTCCATCTCCACAACTATGCACGGTGACGGTACTGTGGTTCTGACATGAGATTTGAAATTCAGTGATCAATTATTTATTGTAAATGCAATGTCAATTATTGTGAGCCTAAAAAGGATGTACATGCATGTTATGTTTGTATGATGGACAGAAATAGATATATACATGCTGTGCAATGAGCGATTGACTCGGCGTGTGGTTTGGCTTGACGTTTTATCCTTCATCTGTACCAATAGACGGATGCTAATCTCACAGTTTAGAGCAGAGTTGAGCAGTAGAGCAGATTTTACTATTGCAATTCACTCGTTTACAGTAAATTCCTTCTTGCTTGTTGTTTTCGTCGTTGTCGTTTGGTGGTCGTTGTCGTTACGACTGAATTATTTTTGAAGATGAAGTGCAGAAGATCAGATCAAGTTGTGTGATTAAAGATCTTCATCGCTTCACGTTTATCATTCATCATTCATCCATCTCATTGTCATTATCCTATCACAGGCCATGCATTGCCTGGATTCCTATGCGCTGTTTCACTTTACTTACTTACTAGCATTTCATAATATGTAACTGTCTAACGTATTTAACTAAAGGTAATTATTCTAAAATGGTTCAAATTAGAAAAGGAAAATCTCAGTTTGAATTGCCAATCCAGATAAATTCTGTGCTATTATTTATGTAGTTGCATCAGTACAGTGGACGGTACATAAGTACAAGAATTATGCTTTCTGAAGGGTCTTAAGGTTAAGATTTGCCAATCTCTGAGCGATCAGTGCTCGATTTCGGCTTTTTACTTTTTTTTCTATAGCGAGAAGAAATTCTTATTTAATAGACACGCTTTATCATGAAGTCCGAGTCCTAGTTTCAACTTTAATCACAGTCGCTATAATTTCTATTTTAGCTTTATGATGTGAGAAATTCCGATTTTCGATCAGGATTCCCTTTTACATAAATAACAAAATATTTAGATGTATTACCTTTATACGTATGATCTCTAGTAAGAAATTACAATAATTACTCTGTCAAAAATCACATTACGAGGTGAGACTTATTACCTTTTAAGGCATTACAGACAATAATTATATCCTTATGGAATGTCTATTATAATTAGATCAATTAACACTTTTTTATGCAAAACTGGCAGCCATCCCAAAATAATTATCATCGTCTCTCTGTTTAAAAAGGAGACGACCAAAGCAAAGGGTCGCTCCTACACACTACCGTTATGTTGTTCTTATAAACGTGCTCTTCGGAAAAGGGGGAAGTAGATAATATACATATGTATGTAGACGTATTAATGTACACCGCTATACGCAGATACTCATTTATGTGCATTGCTGCCCAGTTGTTGAACCCCTATCTACCTGAGTAGTAAATCATTAAACCAAATAATGTAGGTGCACAAAATGACATGTTTTTAATACAGCAATAAAACAAAATCGAAACTCTACAGCGGAAAAAGTAAAAAAAACGTGAGCTTGCACTACACAATGAAATAATACATAATAAACTCCACTAATAAAGAGATTAAGTATGAATGCATCTTAATGAGGTATAAATTGCATTTGTTTATTTGTTTTGCCTATTTGCAAATGTAGATAGTACATTCTGAGCCGTCAGAAACGCATAATAAAAGTGCCACATAAAAAATACACCCATTTTTACGGATCTATAATGATGACTAATCCCATCGGAAAGTCATAAAGAAGCAACGATAATCATGAAATTATGGATTTTTGCTACTTATTTTTGTACAATTAACCGACCAATCCTCATCCTAAGTGCACTTTGGGATTGAATTGAAATCTTGAAATGTAAAAAGACAACCTACAATTTGTTCAGTCATCTCTCTTTCTTAGCATGGCCTCTGGTGACTGCGGGACTGGGATAGTTGTAGATTGCAGTTGCAAAAAAGCAATTATTGTAATTATGATAATACTAGTAGTTAAGGTATAGGTATAAGTATACATAAGTACATTTAATAAATTCCCCTTGTAACTTGTGATTATACATGGGACGTACATACAGACAGATAATAGATAGGTCCATTTGAATTTCTTATTTATTTTCCATCTGATTTAATGATGACAATTCAGTCTAGGCTGGTCTTCGACTGGTAGGTATACTCACAATGTATAAAGTGCAACTTCATGTCTATACTACAGTCGTAACTTGCATGTATATATATACATATATAGCCATATATATTCTTCTTTGGTATTTAGTAGCATAATGTAGGTAGGTATGTATTATGTACCTACTTAAAATCTGCAGGACCTCAAATTAAAATGGAGATGGCGAAGAACATAGAACTGTCCATTCATTTATATTCATTTTATATGAAACCATCCACAGATAAACTTCCTCAACCTCATTAGATGTTACTAAATTGTATTATTTAGATAGAGATATCAGAAGAGACGGGGACAATAAAATATTAACTGTTTTTTCATGATAATTATGTTTAGCTTTGGATTAGCATGGCATGATGCATTGCTTTATTGCTCATGTAGGTAAATATTTAAATTCATGTAATTTATGCGCAAATTCTCCTTTGACAAGTCTGTATGGATTGTGTGTGTGTCTGTTGGCATTATGAAAGGTTATGGTTCGGACACTGTGTGTGTGCTTGACTCAGGACTTTTATGACTATGCTATGCTACGTTGACCATAATAGAATTGAATTTGAATTCTCTGCGATAAAGATAAAATCAATGAAGAAAGTTTGGTGTTGCCTCTCTGTTTCGTACTTTATGATAGAAAAAAAGAAAACTTTAGTGTCAGTTTAGTGTTATCCTTTCTTTTCTAGAGAATGTTTGCAGAGATCCTAAAATCATGTCCGGGGCTGAAAGATGCACAAACATACTAGAGCAGTAGTCACTAGTAATATTTTGTGAATTAATAAATCCACATCAGCAGTTGAATCCATTTGGCATTATAATATAGGGCTATGATTTGCTCTTTGCATTTGTTTATTACCGTTATTTCCATCAATTTGGAGCAAATGGCCATAAAGAATGAATCCGCCGTCCCAATAAAAATGTCAACGTCACCTTTCCTGTCAGTCACAATTTGTTTTCACATGTTCTCCAACACTTAACTTGACATAATGTTGGATTTGAGGCATAAATCTATCAAGTGCGATTTGAGTAACTCGTTTGTTAGGAAGTTGGATATTTTTTTTGTTAATCTTTCAACAATGTAAAACATCCAACTGCTTTTTCTTTTGCTATTCCTTTCCCTTAAAAGCTACATTTATGGAAACTTATCATGTTTAGCTTTAAAAAAGTGATTGAGGCTTTAAATACCAACTTTTTGAAACCCTTTGATGGAAGTTGCATCTTCGATGGCTTTGTTGGGTAAGGTTGTAATGTAGTAGGCAGGCTAGGAATGTGTCACTAACTACTCGTATGTACAATCAGTATTTATTTGTTATTCATTTTGCCTATCTCTACGGCTGTGGCAACTGGCAATTGTAAGTGAGCCAAAATAAGCAGGTGCTGTTATTTGGACTTTATTCCAATTTCTAGAATAATTCCTAAAAGCCTACGTTGTGTTTCTGTATCTTTGGCTCAAGCCGCCCTTAAACCCTTGTTGCGGCTGCCAATCTTGTCAATTCAAACTAACTAATGATACAAATTACTACTTAAATTAGAAAGGAAAGTCTTGGATTCAAATTTGCATGCAAATAGCGAACAACTAAAAAAAAAGTAAAAATACAGGACCAACTATGAGGCTATTAATGATTAACCACGATGATCAAAATTCCGCCGCTCCCAAGTCCGTTATCGTTAGCCTCATCTATTAAAATGAAATGTATAAATAAATATAAAATTCCAAACAACAAAGAACCAATGCCAGTGAAATGCACGCTTCTTTGTGGAATGCAATCATTGCTCAACACTTTTAAGTCTGCTTAATACCCGTTTGTAGTTGGATTTGGAAACTCCAACTAACTGCATGTAATAATCATCTTACTCAGAATTAGAGAGAATACATACACACGTACCTACATAGAAATAAGTAGCCTAGTCAGTGTATTTATTTGCATGCCAACGTGCTTTAAAAGTTTGTTACAGTTGTTAGTAGCATTATTCCTAATCATAGTTTTAACTTTTACTTACATACTGTCTAGTCAAATGTGTACGTGCCTGCTACACACAACGGCAAGTAGTACTTACCCACATGTACTGTGCATTTGCATAGGTAAGCGTGGGTGGGAGTAAACGAGCTATTAAGAAAAAGGCATATAATTAGAAAACCGGTCGTATGTCCACAAACAGGATACACAATGATTATCTGTAGTTCTGTAATCAAGCTCGAGCCGCTGCCGCATCTCGGCTCTTTTCTGGATGAGATGAACCTTACCTACCTTCCTATAGAATACTTTTTGAAATTGAAATTTTAAATTTCTCGTCCTGACTGTCAAGTCAACCTATGTGTCTGTCATAAAAGCATCGTCTTTGCAGCCTTTGAGTCAGTTAACTTATGAGTTGCTCCAAGACATTTAAAATATAGAAATTATTTTTAATATTAGTCATCGGCACCCAAAATGATGTAATCAGTACAGTAGTACAGATACATATATGACTGCCGCCTACGTGGCATCTGAAGAGCTGTTGCTACACCCTCGTGTCCTCGGGTCGGTGCTTACAATATTTTGAAATTAATTTCATGAACAAACCTCCCGATATTGCTCTACAGAACGTTGCGTTACTTGTTGTTCAGTAACTTCAATTACCTTGATCGAATTCCCTTATTTCGAGATTCCACCCTACTTCAAATCGCCATAATACCAATATTATATCATTTTTATTAGTTTATCTATCCATAATTGAAAAGCAGAGAGTAAGGACCATTACTTGTTAATGCAGTAGTCGGTCAGTTAATACCGCTGCTGCTATATTGGTCATTTGTTGGGGCTGAAATGCGATACACCTTATAAGAAGTGAAGTGAGTCGGTAATATACATAGGTGCTACTCTCTATATTAATAAATTTCAGAGGAGAATTAGATTAGAATACTGAGGAGGCAACCTGCAAAACCCAAGCGTATAAGTAGTGTGCGTAGGAATGAAAATATGACGTGTCATATAATAATGAACTTAAGGCTGATTTATGACTCAATGTAAAGTGTAGAGGATAGTGGTTCATAAAATAGGGAGCGCAAAGTTAATAAGTGACCCAATCTGGTAACTTTAATAGGTATTATTATTAATGTACGTGTGACCTTCAAGGAAACGTTTGAGACTTCAAATCTAATTACTATTTGCATAGTTGATAATAAATGTTGATATTGATATTGATGGACCAATTGATTTGATGTGGTTCACTCTTCTGTCTTCTCACAGAGGCATGTGTGATGCCTTTACTTGAATTTATTTATATTATATGCCAGAGCAGAGTTCGACTGGCTTTTTGCGGATCAGAACATAAAAATTTATCAGCTCAACGTTCTTGGTTTTGGCTCTTCATAACATTTGTTCATGGGATGCTAAGGTGACACAGATTATCCTTTATCATAATAAATAATCACATTTTCTTGGACTCCCACGCACCCCAGAGAAGCTCACACGTTTCGCTTTCGTTACCTTCAACTTTCCGCTGAGCTGTACTTGATGTGCGTACCTTGGCTCTTTTTTCTCTATTTCCATTTGTGTCAGATTTACATTTTTATACGCTATTCATCGATTCAGTTTTTACAAGCTGGTTGTTCGTATCTTCTTCTTCTTGGAGCCCCAGCTTTGCATGTTTAGGTAATCACTGTTTACTTATTTAATAGACGTGTGTCTTCCTACCTTAAAATTAGCTCGCAGAAGTGGCAGGGCAGAAGGCATTGATTTATTATTTAAATCTCACGTAGCAGCACCATGCAATGCAACGTGCTGCATGCATGTATATGTATGACCATGTTTTACTGTATTTTTTAAAAGTTTAAGATTCAATTAACCTTCATTTATGAGAAATTATGTGGTTGCATTTCAAAGTGATGCATTTGTGATTTTCATAAATTGTGTACCATTATTATTGTGAGTCAGAGGAAAATCATTGCGGCCTTTTTTTTGTTTACTTGAATGCTGAATATCAGTAATTGCTTTGCTATCCTTCCGACTTCCGAGGTAATGAGAAGAAAACGTAGCAGATAATGTAATCCTGTGACCTGGCCTGACAGCGGGACACTAATCAGCTTGTTAAACATGAAGGAAAGACAATTGTACATGGAAATAATTACTTGTATCATTAGAAATCAATGCGCAATGGCGTAGGCTAAGGCGGCAATAAATAAACGCTATGTTCTGCAGCGAACTAGCGCAGAAATGAAGAACCTAGGAAGTTGTACGTTAACTGTGGCTGCCTTAATTAAAATTGTAAAAAAATGTACAAGTTTAGCATTTGACATTGCCGTCATCGATTAGGATTTAGAAATACAAAAACCTAGCAGTACAGCCGCTTTTTCTTTCGTAGTTCCAGTTTCTGGTATTAACTTTATTGTAATTTGGAGGGGGGGGGGAATTTGGATTTGAATCATCATTTTGCCCTGAAAATGACAAAAAACAATGACCGTGTGTTACAATTGTGTGTCGTATTCAAAGTGTCTCATTATTATATGATTTTTTATTGTTGTGCAACTTTTTTTATGAGTGGTAGTGGTATGTACATTAGACCGAGTGAGCTGTGTGCAGTTTAAATTAAATTGCAGCGAGTTGTCATTGTGTCTGTCGGCATTTGTTTTAGCTTCAGCTCTCTCGTCGTTCGTGAGGTGAGATTTAACATTGACATTTTGTGCATTGAGCATTCAAAAAGCACACTTGATAATAATATCTAATAATATTATTCTGACAAGGTAGTTACATCAAAGTCCGAGGAATCTGCAGTCTGCAGGGAACTGTCAGAGGTTTATGGATGAGCGATGCGCGAGGGTGAGCCGTCATTATAAATGATAGTAAATTGCACTTGCAATCCAACGATTTACATATGTAATGTTGTTTGTTTTGTTTTATGATTATGTAATCGCTGTTTCTGCTCAGAATTTTGATGTAAAATCTCGAAACTCGGTACCTATAGTATAGCAGTTCAGAGGCAAGAATACAGAAACAGAAATGACATTCTACCCTTCAACAACTAGCAAGCCAACCAACCAACGCATAAAAGGCTCGGTACAAACGTGCTTGTAAATACTTCTTCTGTTTCTAAACAATACTAATCCATGATGATGGTATCTTGTAACCTGTGATATGTGCTTTCTGTATGCAGGAGCAAGGAGTCAAGTTTCAGTCAACTCAACAATAACAAAAGAGCAAATTGTAGAAGTAAATAGACTTGGCTAAACAATTAGCCATTATTTATGTTGTTCTGTAGTTGGTATGTACCTACGTGGGTATCTGGGCAGGTAGGCAGAGGGTAAGCACTATACAGATAGAAACATTTCACATGCTACTAAATAATTTAATAATTTCAAAATGCATCATTTTTCTGTATGTTGACTACTGTTGATAGTTGATGCTATCTCAAGTCGCTTAGTTATTTTTCGCAGACTCTGTTTCTATTATTATAATATTATGAATTTATGACATGGTAATGACTTTACTTGACTACTATATCTATACTGTTAGTCACTAGTCTCCATTTTTTTTTGTTATTGTTTTGTCCGCGTGCCTTCGTCTACTTGTATTGTATTTATGTATGTATTCTTGTGATGGGAAGGGAAAAAAGATTAGACGTTCCTCAGAGGCATTGTTCTGATATAAAGTGGGATGAGAGTGAGAAGAATTTCACATATTTTCGCTTTCATTTACCCCAGTACAGTGTCATGTCATAACATTTCATTTTGAGAGTTTTATTTTCATGGGCGTTCGTCAATCGTACGCTATGAATTTTATTTTCAGTTTAACCAAGTAAACTAGGTAGGTACGTACATTATAATCTTTTGCAGAACATGAGGGCAAATGTGAGTGAAGCTTCTTCGTGCCATAATTTAACATTAGTATGCGCACATTTAATTTTATTGTGTGTATATTCTACGCAGGTGATGACCCTTTTCTTCTTGACTAGTTCAACAGGGTTTTTATCATGTAATCATGAATTCCCCGTTTCCCATTTTTTCCATTTTTTGAATACTAAACGGTTCATCTTGGCCTCGTATGTAATGCTGGTATACTAACTCGTTCCTTTCATTAGGCTAGCAAAAGGTTTGCACGTTCCTGTGGAAACACAACCGGGGCATCGTACGATTTTCGTAAGGGTAGGAACCCACAGACCTTCCCCATGTTTCAGGAAGGATAATACGCACAAAAATACGAAATCTCTATCGACATGCTTGCTTTTCCAAAAAGGAGCTAAGGAAAGATGTGAGGAAAAATTCTGCGCATCTCATTAAGTATTCCATCAAGTTTTTGAACGTACTTTCTTGGAGGCTATAATTTAAATTATGAAAAACTAACTTAAAATTCCATGCAAATGCTTAATGTGTATTGTATAGCATTATCTAGCTATGTACTATGTAGCTAGTTACGTTAAACATTTTTTGGGGATTTCAAAAGCTTTATGCTTGTGTGATGGGGAGCGAAAGAAAAATTAAGAATGACTTTTAATATTTTTTGCTCCCTTTAATGCATGTCATGAACTGCCTAAGATCACATGGCGCACTATTTAATTATCTGTACAGGTACAGGCACTTGTGAGTTTACAGATACATGAAAATTAACATTAACTATCCATCCCATTACATCACATTTGGATTACGTAGCACACACATCGTGGTATGGAATGGTTGGATCTACATGCATTCCTACATAGTATGTACCTATGTAGGTAAATGTATGTGCATATAAGAACCTAGGCACCTACATTACATTGCATGTCAATACGGATTAGAAGGAGAGGAAGCTGTACAGTGTCTACAATCTATAATCAAGTCCATTAAAAATCATGATCGGCTACTTTATTACGTATCACACTCGCACTGTACTCCAACACCAACTATTCATGTCAGACACACACCTGGTTGCTGGCTATACTTCTGCTATTGCTGACCGATGGGGATGGGGGTTAGTGTTGGTAAGCTGGTGCTGGTGTGCCTTCCACGCAATTTATCTTTTATGATGCGTCAAAATATGAATAATAATCTGAATTTTGGTATAGCGTGAAATTATATGTATAGGTATACGAAGTGCATGATGCAGCGCTTGTTGTTACGCTATTTAGGATGATTACGTACACAGTTCTGATATACTTTAAAGTTGGCATAGTTTACCTATGCTTTGTTACAGATATTGCTCCGATTTTGACTTTTGGCTTTTGGTCTACTCTTGACTCGAGTCTTTAGTCTTTAGGGTTCCCAAGTCTCAAGTCTTGCAGCTGCTAACTATACTAACGACCAACTATAGCAGCTATGTACTGCTTCGATGTTATGTAGGTAGATATGTTGCTTTAGTAGTGTGACTGAAGTACTGAAGTGGTGGCTTTTTCAGTCTGAAGTATTGACTACAGATACTGTGCATTATTACTATATGGTCAGTCAACTTAAAAGTGAAAGTTTATCATGCGGAACTTGTCGTTACGGCAACTGCAAGACTAGACCAGGCCAAGCCAAGCCACACAAGACAGGGCAGCCCATGTCAAGACAAAACATGACAGAAACGATAACAACACGATCTACGATACGAAATACGAATGCCTCTCATTACAGTACTCAGTCACAATGGCTACTCGGCACAGTCTTAATGTAATCTTCATCTCCGATTGCTTCGTACCTATACCTATTTGCCACATTTGCTATTGAATTGCGATTACTATTTCTATTTGCGAGTAGCATTCCAAATGATTATCCCTCAGGATGTCCACATTGAAATAATGTTCCATCTTTGTGAGTACACAATCCATCTCGTCAAGTAAGAGACGTTGAAAGGATTATTGACGTTACATTAAAAAAGGGATTCAACAATAGATGTATGGTTGTCGAAGGTAAGACATATCCTACCAAACAAATTCCGGCCAGCTACAGATACAAATGCAGAAGTGTGCAATATTAATCTTCTGTAGTAAATCTGAATGTGACGATGAGTTTTTTTTTGTGAGTCTTATAAACGTGTGTGGCGGCTTTTATTGCTGATAGATACGTATGTACATATTTGTTTCGATTTTCGATAGCTTACCATGTAGATACAGTAGATGTGCATAAGGATACTTTTCTTGCGTGATGAGTGAAAAACTCTTGACTTGTGAGATCTTGAAACTTTACTTTTACTGTATGAGAGACTTGTATTGACTGTAAGAAGGTATACAAAAGAAAAGGTGGCAATTTTTGCCATGTTGTTACGCTGACGTTCCGTTACGCTTTTGTACAGTACCGTCGTGATTCATTCGTATGTATCTGTACTGTACTAATAAGACGAACTACAGTAAACTACAGACAGATATTGCATGATTATAGATTGCATTACATACTAATCATTCCAAGTCCGCCCACGGATGAGGCCAGATTTCTGTGGCTATCCTTTACAATATGAGTAATAATTTATGAGCTCAGGCATTATATTATGAATGACTTATCGAGTTGAACTGACCGAGATTCACATTCAAAATTATATTCTTTCAAACGTCATCATAATATAAGGTCTGCTCCTCACACACGTCGTCGTTAGGTTGACTTCTTAAATGCGTAGTGGTCAACGCAACGTGTAATAATCCTCACACATCCAATTTTGGTCTGGTTTTGAATGATTTTTTGGGCAGAGTTTTTAGCAGTGAAGCAATAATTTTGTGCGCAAACTTGTACTTGTACTACATTCAGCATTATTGAGTAATTTGAATTTGAATATTTTAAATGCCTAATTCCAAGTGAGAAGTTTGCTTAATTAAATTGTCTACCTTATATTTTAGGTTGGGAGTGGAATGCATAGGGAAGTACACACGACAAGAGGGTATGTATATGTATTGTGGAACACCCGCGTCAATTGTTTGTAATTACACACACACTACTATTTCGAAAGCTCGTGTATATAGTTGTAGTGGTAGCGGTAATCGTACGAGCGTGAATAATTACACTAAAGAACAGTTCGATAGTTTCAAAATTTAATTTGCTGGTCTCAATATCTCATTTGCCTAATTGTATTTGTCTACTATGGAAATCCGTGGGGGAGCACGCATATTTTAAGAAATTCGGTGAAGACGGTCGGTATATATTTGTAATTGTAGGAAGGAATACGTAAATTGTACGGCAAACCTGTCCTAAACTTAATGCTAATTTTCTATTGGCAATGTTAATGTTACCGGGAATGCATTTATTATGCACACGGATTTGGCATGCCATAGCAGGACGGGCCATAATTGACGGGGCTGTGTCTGCCAAAACAGTAAGTAACATTGTCTCAATTATTTATTATTGACAAATTAAATAACAAAATTGAACGAAGACGAATGCGTGATGGGAACGGTACTACTATTTTAGAACTTCTCAGATTTGTAATGTTTGGATTACGGAACGCAGGGAAGTATCTTAAGGAAGAATTTAGGATGAAATTTGTGTACTTACAATTAGCTGCTTTTATTAGTACTCACATGACGAAAGCTACGAAGTAATGTACGCACTGAAATGAGTGTAGGAAACTACCCTCTAATAAATTTTAAGGTTTGTGTCGTAATGATCTGAACTTCCAGAGCCACAGCTGTGCTGTGTGCTGATATGAGGAGGTTACAAAACTGTAATAATTAATAATAATAACTAATAACTACGAAATTATGCGTGAGCTGCCAAAAATTTGTGGAATTTCAATAACCCTGCAGTAAATTATGAATTCAATAATGTAGTCAATTATGGGCATTAAATGTTGAAATTACATTGCCGTTTTGCAGTTGAAAGCAAGCTGCAAATATACGTTATAGGTAGGTAGGTATTATACACACCGTATGTGTGGGGTAAGTATATTTTGTAGGTGGCAGAATTTGTATGCAGTCATTTAGTGTATATTTCACTAAAACATTACAGTATTTTTGTTTTCCTTTAGAAAAGATTTAGGAAAGCTAAATCTGAAGATCTACGATAATAGTACTTATATACGCGAATTATACTCTGCATCGGCAATTGGAAAAGAGCAAAAGCGAAAACATCAATAAGTCAATAACCATTTAAATGCATGATGCATTACTATTTAAAGATTATTTGACAGCTTATGATATTGCACATTCCGTTGACCTATAATAAATTGAATATTTATTGAAATCGTGATTCAAGTTTGAAATTGAATGTATAATAGTTTTTTTTGCTACTTTTCATCGTTTCAGTATGAGTCTATGAGTTCTTATTCGAGTCGATGGATCAGGCTGTAATAAGAAAATCGACGCACCCACTGCGATGTTTTATAGACTTAGTTATACCTTTGTATGATGTATTAATGTATACCTATACATATATCTACCTTGTCCTGACAAACAAGTCCTAAATTTTAAATGCACAATACTCGATCCCAATTTCACATTACTGTATGTAAGTGCTCATAAAGATTATTCAAACTAATTTAAAAATCGAGATTTAGAGTAAGCGTATGCAAATTGATTATTAGTATTATTAAAATAAATAGATTATGTCCCTTAAATTAATATGAACGTCGACGTCTCTGCGCTACTCTGCACTGTGGCTCTGAGTAGGATTTCCTTTGTTCATCAGAACAAAAAAAAACAGATCTCGGCATAGGCAAACTTCATTATTACTGCACGTCACTGTTAAAAGATATACATGTTGTAAAGCAGCATTGTTTCTGCTTTTGTTTTTGTTTTTGGCTTTAACACAAGGTGCATGTAAATACAAAAAATATACGACTCAGTTTACGGACGTGAAACAAAGAAAAAACAGATATTTTGTATTTTATTTTACACGCATGCATGTATGTAAAACGTTGTTGCCAAGAATACATATGGTCCTTTGTATGTATTATTCTATTTTCCGTTTGTCCTTTTTCCTCATAAAAATTCTTGACAGTAATTATGTCCACTTATATTTCATGGTATCATCACCTTTACTTTCCGAGGAAAATTGAAAAGTTACTGTCCAAGGCTGGGAATGAATCGCAAATTAAGTTTGTATTTAATTTAATTTTACGTATGTAGATTTTCTTTTGCTTCTCTTTGTGGTTTTGTTCCTTAATCGTAGTAACAGGAAAAAACTAGGTCAGCCAGGTTCTGCTACTAATTAACTGTAATAATTCCTAGAATAATTCTTATATAAATATAGGTATACATACATTGGGTCTTATTCGTTACCTGTACAAAATCCTTCAATGTTATTTGGATAAGGATACGGATATTAAAAAAAATAACGCATTATTTCTATCATCTCTTGATAAAACACTCGCTTCTTTGTACATATTACTGTTTGATTTTATATCATTAATCATTTGTCTAGTCTATCATCATTGATAGTAATTAGAACGGCATCAGATTGCTGTATGTATGTATTTCTTACTGCTCTAATTAGCCATTGGTGGAGAGCAACGTTAATGGATGATGGAACAAGCTTTTTTGGAATATTGGCACAGTCAGCTTAGGAATACATACATAATAATTAAAAAACCAAATATTAAAATTTGAATTTCCTGAGCTGTATTCTGACTATTGCAATAAATTATCGTTGCTATAGCCATTGCTATTGTATTTAATTTGATTTAATTGAATTAAATTAATGAAAAGCCGTCATTGCCATTGCCACCCTGAACTTTTTAACTGTGGCTAATAAGGCTTAGGTATGCATTTTAGTAGTACAGTAATACAAAAAGAAGGTATCTACATACCTAGGTATAATAGCATATAACTTATGTAGGTAGGTACATCTCAAGTGATTATAAATGCGCAAGCAACTAACTTGAAAATCGAAGAGACAACTTTCACAGCTTCATGATAATATGATCATGATGTGATAAGATGAGATAAGGACAGTAACTAATCGTGATACTAAAAAATTACTGGGAATGACACATTGTTCCATTTATAATATTAATCTACTGCACTTTTACTGTTTTACAAGACAAAACAACTATAGGCAGCGGTTGAAGGTTTCCATTCATCATTCTCATCATTGTACTCCTTGGTCTTTCTCACCGTCACCAACATTAAATAATAATATTGTCTCAAAAAAGAGTGTCACTTGTACAAAAGCATCGACAATACTCGAGAAAATCTTAATCTCTTCTACTGTACTTACTGCGAGTGATACGTCAGCAAGAAGATGCAAATCGGATAAAAACAGATTTTATGATACAACACAACCATAACCACATATCATAAAGAACAACAAATCTTTTATCATTAACTTTAAATTAGTTTTAACATACTCGTAATGCTCTATGCTCTAAAAGCTGAATATTAAATCATTTTAAAGTTATATAGACAAAAATACCTGCTTACGCAAGTGATTATTATTATTATTTGTTATAGAATTACGCAATCTCTGTCACAGGTCGTAGCTTTGAGTATTGAGCATGAAATTTCAATCTCACAGTGGCATCATTGCATCGCATCGGACAGATTGTCTGTGTACACTTGAGACAGTGTAATAAGTGTTTCTATTCTGTCAAGTCAAGGTACAACACGGTGTCACCGTCTACTTCTGTCGATTATTACTATGACTTTTAAGTGGTCAATGAAAGGAAAAGTGACGGCAATAATTCTGCTCACCTCATTGTCAGTTTATGAGGGCTTTCTTGGAATCTGGAGCAATAAGTGGATTGATACGAAAAGTAAAACAGCTATGCTTACTATTAACTATTAATACAGCAAAGAATGTGTAAATGTCTATAATGGACTTTCTTATCCGAAAAGACTGACCCAATGAGTTATGGATGGACGCTGTGTACTAGAACTCCATTAGGCATGCAAATGGAAAATTGCATATTGTATGTATACATATAGGGATGAAATTAATGTATTGTTTTGCTTTTTGTGCTTTATTTTATTCCAAGATGAAGATAAATAACAATGACATTGTGCCTCTTTCCATTAAACTCTAAACAATAATATGATTTCTTTAGTGGTGCATACTACTTGCATTGTAGAAACAATGAAAAATCGAGCCAGATCAAGCAGGTACACTCATACAGTGCAGTGTCTAGTGCATACTCGTACCTTCGCATTAAATATAACATTTAACCGTAATAATAGTAAATTCAGAGCAGGCAGACTCAAGACCTTCTGTACATATGTACATATACCATGAGATTTGTGACTTAAATACCGACTGCATATCTTTTATACAGCGACAGAAGTTGGTTGGTAGTTAATGCCGTGAATTGTGGTCGTAAGATGTAATCGTCACAGTAAACGCATCGTAATGATAATCGTAATCGTAAAATCGCAGATCGTAGCGTAGCCATGGTCCATATTAGGCCTTTTAAAATGGCTTATATAATAATAATAATAATCTTATATAGTAGGTAGAATGCTTGTATCTAAGATATATATAGTATAATGTGTTGTCTATATATAGCATATGGCTCGATCAGGATTATACGGTGCATACACATTTCTTAAGGTTTACAATGCCTGGGATGAGAAAAATAAAAGGAATTCCAAGTGCATCTGCAGAGATCTGTCTCGTGAACATGACATGACATTCATGTGTGACTTGGCTAGCTTGCACAGTGGTAGGTTCCCCCCCAGATCGTGCCAAAAAGAGATACGACATTTGCGTAGTTTTAACCTTTTTGTCCGG
>JAQFZC010002153.1:0-24574 GCA_034695205.1 Dicyrtoma fusca | reverse complement strand
TGGTGTCGTAGATTGGGGCTGTATTCGAGAGTGGGGCTCTATTTGAGATAGGGGCTCTATTCGAGCGTTTACGGTAAGTCATCTTTAGAGCACTTATTTATATAACCTATTCGGAACTGCGAATCCATCAACTATGAAAAGAAGGCTGTGCAAAATTGCTTGTTCAACAATAAACGTTTTCTCTGTGGTCACAATTAGTAGTTAACGCTTTTAGAAAACATTCAAAACTAGATATGATCATTTTTTGAATGAATAACTAGATCTTTTAAAAATGTCAAAACAAGAAATAAGCGTTTTAAAAAAGGTCAAAGGTAGTATTCGACACTTTTAAGAAAGGTTAAAACTAGTATTTAACACTATTTAAAAAGGCTAAAACAAGAAACTAGCGCTTTCAAAAAGAAAACTGTTAGCTAACATTTTAAAAAAAAGTTAAAACAAGAAATATGAATTTTAAAAAAGGTCAAAACTAGTAGTAAAAACTTTTAAAAAAGTTCAAAACCTGCAACCACCTTTTTTTTTAAAAAAAAAGGTCGAAACTAGTAATCAACACTTTTAAAAAAGGTTAAACCAAGAAATAAGCATTTTAAAAAAGGGCAAAACCAGTAGTCAACACTTTTAAAAAAGGTCAAAACCTGCAACCACCTTTTTTTTTTAAAAAAAAGGTCGAAACTAGTAATCAACAATATTTAAAAAGGCTACAACAAGAAACGAGCGCTTTCAAAAAGAAAACTGTTAGCTAACATTTTTAAAAAAGGTTAAAACAAGAAATGAGAATTTTAAAAAAGGTCAAAACTAGTACTCAACACTTTTAAAAAAGGTCAAAACCTGTAACCACCTTTTTTAAAAAAAGGTCGATACTAGTAGTCAACCCTTTTAAAAAAGGTTAAAACAAGAAATAAGCATTTTAAAAAAGGTCAAAACCAGTAGTCAACACTTTTAAAAAAAGTTAAAACCTGTAACCACCTTTTTTTAAAAAAGGTCGAAACTAGTAGTCAACACTTTTCAAAAAGTTTAAAACACGAAACTAGCGCTTTCAAAAAGATAAAACTAGCACCTAAGACTTTTAAAAAAGATCAAAACAAGAAACGAGCGTGTCAAATAAGGCCAAAACTATTAATTAACATTTTGAAAAATGCCAAAACAGGAAATTACAATTTTCAAAGGGATACAAAATGGAGTCAGTACCGTTTCGTTAAGGTTAATACTGCTCGTTGTAATTTATACTTCAACTTTTTGTTTTCGAGCTCCCGTGTAGCACTTTTCAACTGTCTAAAACTCTAAAGCTAACTTTAAGTGCTGGAGATTTGAAAACTTGTATATTTTTTGTAGTACAGAGTGCAGAAAGTGTAAAATTGAGATCCTCATCAGTTTCCTTCTCTATTTGTTTGCATAAATCATGCGAAATAGCAAGTAGCAAATACAAATTCTATTTCCAATGCTATTAGGCAAGCAAAACAAAAATAGTAGATACAACAGAACTGCGTTTAAAGTGTTGGGAAGTGCCATTGACTGCACTGATAAAAGCTTATTGTTGATAATAGAAATGGAATTAATGCTAAACTCCAATGCAGAATGTGAACTGCATACTTAGAAGGTAATGACAGTGACACGTGTTTCCCACTTCTAGGATAAATATACAAAGCGATTAAAAATAAATGTCTGTGCATGAGGAGCTAATTATGGATGCCATTGCCATATGCTACGTTGCACTCTGCTTCCATGGAATCAATTTAAGTGAATAATGATCGTACGGAGGTAGCGGAAATATCTATTTACAAAAACTTGAATAAATACGTAGGCATTGTGAGCTTTAGTGTGAAGAACTAGGGGACCATTCCCATATTACCCAAAAACTCAAATTATAGAACTGTAGCATACCGTAAATTCTCTATTAATACGCGGGTCTGTAATTGTAGGCGGGGGTCCGACTGCCTGAATGGAATAATGTGCGGGTCTCTAACAAACTAGCTTTATAGGGCTATCGTGTAAGTGAATTCTTTCAGAACTTTCTGAAAGTGTGAGTTTCTAGTTTTGCTCTTTATTAAAATGCTGATTTCTAGTGTTGGCCTTTTTTAAAGTGCTAGTCACTGGTTTTGAATGTTTTTAAAAATGTTAATTTCTAGTTTTGCTCTTTCTGAAAGTGATGCTTACTACTTTTGAAAGTTTTTTACAATGGCAATTTCTAGTTTTGCTCTTTCTGAAAGTGCTACTTACTAGTTTTGAAAGTTTCTGAAAATGTTAATTTCTAGTTTTTACTCTTTCTGAAAGTGCTACTTACTAGTTTTGAAAGTTTTTTACAATGGCAATTTCTAAATTTGCTATTTCTGAAAGTGCTAGTTACTAGTTTTGAAAGTTTCTGAAAATGTTCATTTCTAGTTTTGCTACTTTGAAAGTACTAGTTACTGGATTTGAATGATTTTTAACATGGTAATTTCTAGTTTTGCTCTTTCTGAAAGTCCTAGTAACTATTTTTAAACGTTTTTTAAAATATCAATTTTTGGTTAGAACTTTTAAAAAGTGTTATTTACTATTTTTTAAAATGATGATTTTTACTGTTGGCTATAATTTTGAGACAGACGTATTCTTAAAAAGCTGTTGTAGTGCAGTCTTTCCACCGTTTTCTAGTTCTACATTGGTTAAAAAATGTGGTAAAAACCGTTTTGATTAAATTGGCTATTAAATACATTGTTTGCATAGACAGAAGAAGAAATCGTTTTTTGAAAAAGTTTATTATGAATAATTCAGCTTTTCAAAGTGGGTATTTCTTAACACGCTGTGTTTTATATTTAAAAAGCATATTTATAATAAAAACAATTTATTGCAAGTGTGTTTATAATAAACGCGTTTTCAAAAAATTGGTTTTATAGTAAAACAGTTTTGAAAAAGATGAAAGTTAAATTGTTAGTATTTGTGACAAGATTGAAAAATGAAACGTTTTGTAATTTTTCAAGTACCACAGTATTATAAATGAGGAAGAAATCATATAATAAGTTGTCGTTTTAATTTGCGCCTGCTTATCTTGGCTCTGATCTGCGCGAGTTTAGTCAAAATTTCAGTTCAAAATTGAAAGGCCGCATTTGACGGTCAGACACGAATATCAATGGACAAAAATACATTTAGAAACTGATGCTGAATTCCCTTCAAAGCTAAAATCGTATTGAAACATTCATTAGGAAAAGCAACTACGATGCTGCTAACTTTCCCTTACTTTGGCTTTTGACTTTTGGAATTGTTCTCGTTCGTTCTCATTTTTGATTGTGATTGTGATTGCTGTAAGTTTGTAAGTTGCAGAAGCATAACTGGAACAAAAGAATTATTGGATGACAGGAGTTTATCGCATTGACTCAGCACTCACTATGCACCCAACTTCCCTCGAACAAAACTAACAAAGAACAAGAACAACTACAAAGTGTGACAGAGCACAGCAGCTCTGTTTCCGTTCTCACTCGAGGTTTTAGTATTTCACACGAATTCCCACCATTTCCCTGTCTTTGTCCCGGAACACAAAAAGGAGGAAAGTAAAAATAAGTCAACAACAGCAAAAACAGCAGAATGTATTGGACATCTCTAATTATTATTATTATTATTACTATTATTATTGTGTGTCGGTAGAATGCGTGGAAGCTTAGAGACTTACAAAACTTTCATCTTGTGTGTTTTTTTATTAAAACTGAAAATTTTGCAATTTTAGTATTGGAACAAAGAGAAAGTTTTCTGACCGAATTGCATGCACCATGCATGGTCGAGTAATATCCGACGTTCTTTCACAGCGTAAAACTTCGTTGTTTAAAAAAGCAAAATGTTATTGTACTTGGCAGTTGTAATTTATTGGCTGAAATATATTTTTGAAAATGGTAATAACGTGTTTTTTCCCGTTTTTCAAACTTTAGTTTCATTAATTAAGATCATTTGATTACCTAAAATCAATTTCCATAAAATTTCATTTTTTTTTAAATTGTTTTTTTTAATTTGACTACCTACTTTAAAAATGGCAAATGTTTAAGTACTTAAAATAGTTTTTAAAATAGCCTTTTTACGTTTCAATATTCTCTCAATCAGTAAATTGGTGGTTAAGGTTGTTTAGAAAAGAGTCATTTTCTGTTTTTTGTTTTTTTAAACAATGCAATGTAAAGAAAGTAAATTGGAGCTTTCACTTTTT
Source organism: Dicyrtoma fusca (assembly GCA_034695205.1). NCBI lineage: Eukaryota > Metazoa > Arthropoda > Collembola > Symphypleona > Dicyrtomidae > Dicyrtoma > Dicyrtoma fusca. The sequence goes on along the minus strand of JAQFZC010002153.1, from coordinate 20,415 downwards.
CATTTGAAAGTTTTGCTTTTACTGCTTTTAAAAATTACAATTTTGTTCTTTGCCTAATGTCAGAAGCTAAAAGGGTAACTTTGCACTGTAGTTCTAGAAAGTTCATTGCACCAACCCTAGTTGTGCAAGGTGATATTTGCTAAGCTCGTCGAACAGGAAAGCTAAAGTGGCTAGCTAAACAAAGACCCAGATGTGGGAAGAGGACAGGAAATAAGATTATAAAAAAGAGAAAGGGAAAAAGAAGAAAAGTCAGCTAGCTGAAAATGTGTGAGAATTTGTTGATTTTTTAGTTTAAGTTTAGCTTTGGTTGTTAGTGTTACTTTGGGGGTAAAATTGTTCTTTGGACACAGAAAAAGAATAAACCTATAAGACTTTCACCTGAACTCTACTTATTTGTCTCTAATTTCCTCCAATTTCTTTTAACACTTTCACTTTGACTTTCACTTTCAAAGCTGGTATTGGTTTTATCTGACTTTTCTATCCCGTTGTCAAACACAATTTTAAAGAAATCAGGTCGCAACATTCAGAATTGAAAAACACCTCCCACAAACGACTATTGCCCTCTGTAACCTTTACGCCTACCTATTTTAAAATTCTGAGCAAAAACAAGTGCACAAAACTAATTTCTTTTAAACGCTTTTATTCAAAATGCAAGGTTATTTCTGTTTGCTTTCTTTATCTATTTAGTATGTTGGCCCCCTCATTCTTGTCAGTAGATCGTAGAAAGTAGATGCTTTCACTTTGGAAGCCAAACAAATAGAACAGGCAGTGGCGTGTATCTATTTTAGTTCCTAGAGGTACTAGCTACATACCTTGTCTAGTATCTACCCACGTACTTCCCATTTCATAGCCAAGGCTGGAGAATTTAAATTGCCTCATTGACTCCTTTCATCACCCTTATTGACCGGAGAGCTCTTTTCCGGAGATAATAAAAAACAGAAGATAGAATTTGTAATTAGGAGGCTATAGCCACAGTCGTTGAAAAAGCGCACATAAAACAGCACGTAATAAAACAAATAAAATAAAAGGACCTCCACATCCCCACGATTCACAATCACAATCCCAATAATTTTATTTCACACCATAGAACCCGCGTTTCATGCCAGTGCAGAGTAGGGGCGTAGATAGACGACGTTTGTATTTTTCAGAAATTTTTAAAGATGCAAGTAATGCTTGGAGGGACAGTGAAAGCAAGGGAGAGTTACCATGGCAATGGCAATAGATTTTCACTGGAACGGCAACAAAGATGACAAAACAAATATTTGTAAATATAAATAATTCAAACACCGTAAATCTGTTATTAGTCATAGAACCTTAGATGATCGACTTTGGAGAAAGCAACCGTAGGTTGACGGTTTTGTCCCTTGCTCAGAATCTTTCATCTAATATTGAATTTTGTTGAGCTCCGTTTAGCTCTCACCCTCCCTGGCCTCGGTGGGTAATATACGGGCGAAAGTGAGAGACAGTGGGAGAAAGGGAAAAGGCTGAAGGAATTGCTGAGTTGCTCTGGTGCCCTAAATCTCTGGAATCTCAACAACTACAAGGGAATTCATGAGTTCATGTACATATGCCCTTTCTGCATTATGCATCACATTTTGTGGTGAGTGTTTAGTGGAGGAGTGACTAGCAACTGGGAGCTCATTTCCGAGCGAGGGTTACATACATACACGTACATTTAAGGAAGTAGAAAGTCGTATATGTACAACTTTCCAAGCGTCACGTATGCCATTATATCCAAAGTTATAGGTCCCAGTTATCGAAGAAAGTAGTATACACATTGTGAGCTGTGATGTGAACCACATATTATTGTCAGTTTCTGCTTGTGTTGGTATTCGATTTTCTTGGGGTTGTATTTTCAGGCTCCGAGACTATTTTAGGCAAAAATAAACTCAAGTGTTATTAACCTTTTCGAAACGGAACTATATTTTATTTCACATATTTTTGAAAGTGTTAGGTTCTTGTTTCGACATTTTTGAAAGTGTTAGGCTCTTGTTTCGACATTTTTGAAAGTGCTATTTTCTTGTTTTGATCTTTCTAAAAGTGCTAATTTCTTGTTTTGATCTGTCTGAAAGTGTTAATTTCGTGTTTCGGTCTTTCTGAAAGTGTTAATTTCTTGTTTCGACCTTTTTTGAAAATCTTAGTTACAGGTTTTGAATGCTTTTGAAAATGTTATTTCTAGCTTTGACCGTTTAAAAAAAGTTCTTTCTAGAAAAAGAACTTTTGTGGAACATTTTTTCCACGGCTTCTCGGTTGCGAATATGTTAAAAAGTAAAATGTCCATTGCATTTAAATAGCAAGCACATTTCTGACAGCGCTTTTTGACGATTATCCTCACAAGTCTCAAATAAGAGTTGCAGTTTTTGAAGGAATTTTAGCGCATTTAAAAAAGTGGGTATAACCAAACCACCAAATAACCTTTTAAAGTAGCCTCTACGTTTTATTGTTGGTATTGGTTGATCTTGCTCATTGTGTGGTTGTAGACGGATGGGTTTTGGTTGCTAGTTTTGTTTGGACTCATTTTGTAGATGCTTTGTACTGCGAGCGAGTGTGAATGATACGTCGGGTCTGTGGTAGTAGTTGTGGAGTGGTATATATATGTGTTGGGAACACATGCGAGTGAAATACAATGTTGACTCAACTTGTAGTCACTATCACTAGCACTACATAGCTCTTACTATCACTACCACTTGCATTTTTAGGAAATAAAAGGAAAGTATAGCAGATCAAGGAACGAAAAGCTCAATGCAACACTTGGCGCTTGTCGTCGGTTAGAAGGTTTTATTCCATCAGCGAGGAAAAGAAAAACGTTCGTTTCTTTCAAACAGTAGCTACTAGAAAATCTAAAAGTCTAAAGTTTTCCATAAACTACCTAAATGAACGTGAAAAATAAAAGAGAAAGTGTACCATGGTTAATTATATGTATTTTTCTATACCAAAAAAGAGCCTTACAAATATTACGTGTTAACCTGTAGGCTTGCAAATTTAATCCATAGATACCCACACGTTTTCATTGGCATATAGTTTTTGAAAATATCACTTTTGTAAAACGCAAGGTTTTTAAAAAAGTGAATTTTTATAAACTCTACTAGCTCACAAATAATTGAGCGGCATTAAAAAATCAGAAACAATTTCAAAGTATTTTTAAAAACACAGGCCTGTCCTGACTTAGTAAATGAGATACCCCTGGCCTATCCACTCTACTTTCACATTTAGCATCGAACATTGTTAAAGAAGCCTTACGTTGCTGAAAAGGGGTAACGAGGCCAAAATCCTGGGAAGGGAGTGAAGTATGGGCTGAGCCCTGGCCGGGCTGCCTTGTTGGAAATAAGAAATAGAAAAGAAAGTGGAAGGGAAAAGTTTGATTGTGTGAAAGACAGAGTTTGTATTGGTTGTTGGTTGTTGAGTCTGGGTAGGAAAGTTTCATTTGTTCTAATTGGGAAAGATCTTTTAACACTTTCTCTTCCACAAACACTCACACTTACTCACTCATGACGAGACAGACATCCGCATCCACAAACTTACACTTTCACCTTCAAGCACACAAACCAAACTCTCTTTACCTTCCCCGTCCGTTTCCACAAGAAAGCTGAACGAGCACGCGGTGAAGACGGCTCAGAGAAAGAGCAGGAAGAAAATGCACACACCTTCTACTCCAGGAACAAAGGGAAAGGAGGTCAACGCCAATGTCAGCCTAACTAATGTAATTCACTGGAGAAAGGAGAAAGCAAAATGTACGACAGTCAACATCGAATCAACACCTTTATTTTATACGTGTACTTCATCTTAAATATTGGGAGCACCCATGTTTTATTGTCTGAACATTATTGTCAGGAGAAAGTTACTTACTACCCTTTGTTTCAAGCGTAAATCGGTTTTTAAGTATTTCTCTCGCTCTGTTTATGTTCCAGCAATTTTTATGCTTTAGACTATTTGAAATACAACTGTTACCAATGCGTTTGTAGGACAGATCGTAACTAAAAAATCGCAGAAATGCATAATGCTTTTACCGTTTTCAAACGTTTTTGACAATGTAAGCTGTTTGAACTGTTCTACAATTCAAAAATAACAGATATTTATACTACACACGATTTTAAAATACCGTTTAAACAAATCCCATAGCAGAGAGTGTTTACGTGTGTTTAGTTTCGTGCCCTACTTTCTCTATCAGTTCTCGATAACTACGAAAAAACCACCGAACAAAGACCCAACGCAAGAAACGAAGGACTTTGCTGGGTGAACGTAGATACAGATGTTTTATAATAGCATTGCAATTCTATGTTTATGTGAACTCAGAGTGTGTGAATTTTCTCCAGCAGAAGGAATGAAGCAGCCAATGAGACGGCAATGACAATGAGAGTGACAATGACAATAACAGTGGCTAATGACTCATTTCGCTTGTCTACAGCCTTTGCCGCCTCAGAATTTAGTGGAAGCCCAGTTTAGTAGTACGCTGAAGTTGCTGTGTCATTGAGCGTCGCCTTTTCTAAGAGAAAGGAGTGACAGTGACGCTTTCTCCCCATTCATTCCCGGTGAAGACAATAATGTCTCTAATTGTTCTGTGCTGAAGGACGTGATCCATCTTATCATTAAAACTCCTGGGAATCTCATTCTACTTTTATGGGAAGGCCCTTTAAAATTACCACCACGTATGTGCACAATTGAGTTCTGATCTCCTCGCCAGACTCACACAGACACACATGCAATTAGTTTTCGTATAAATAGAATGTGTTCTCTAGGGAATTCCTAATTCACTCCAGCCGGCAGCCCTTAGTCTCCACTAAATTCACAGCTTCTTTAGCTTTAATCTTTGCATTTTTCAAACGGAACTCACTTTCACTAGGCTTTAGTTCTATAACAAGTTACGATATTTCAATTGTACTCCAAACATTGCCCTACCTTCTTGTCTGTAGATGCGACAGAGTGAAAGTCTTATTAAGGTTTATATAAGTATAGAAAGTTAATTTTTACATTGTAGTAATGTAAAATTTGTAATCTCAGGTCATTTATTGGCGATATTTTGGGGTACTTTGTGAGTGAAATCTTTACAAAATGGATATGGATTTATCCTTATTGAGAATACGTCTGAATCTCAACTTTCACTTTCCTATCATCAGTATTACCTTGAGTACCAGGTATAACAAGTATTTCAAGCTTAATATAGAATTTATGTAAGCCGTCTACAACGTTATACTTTCTCCAGCAGAATCACCCAAGACTTCCGGATTCATTTCCGTCTACTTTTTTTGTCTTTTTATACCGTTTTATATTTACTTGCTCAGACTGAGAGCCTTTAAAGCTAGCACAATTCAAGAAAAGAATCTAGTTTTTACTTTCCTTTCCAATGCGATTTGTATGTTGACCCCGTCTGAATAGCTTTCAATCACAAATCTTAAACACTACAGCATCGTCATTGCTCTTGCTGCAATACTGGTGCACCCTGATAGCATGGAAACATGATGCACAATGGATTTTGATAAAAATCTTAAACAAATCTTTAAATAATAACTGCAGATTTGCAAATATTTGTTTACTGTTGCTATGGATGCAGAAAAGCAATGCTTCTTGAAGATATATGTACTTGCATGCATGCGTGCAATAGATATTCAAATAGAATAAGAATTTTACTTAACAAGAACAACCAGTGCATCGTGATCCGTATACAGCAGTCGCTTTCACTTTTTATTTTACGAGATACGCTGGATATTATAACACTGTATCCTCTAAGAAATAGAACGGAAATTGTCTACTAGTTTTTTTAACAACTACCTTGCAAATCTTACCAATAGTTTACTTTGAGTTAGTGAAAGTGTATCTAATAGCTCAGTGGAGAGAACGAGAGAAAAGAAGTTTCAACAGATCAAATAGCCAACCAGCCAAATCAAGCAATCGAATTCCCTGAAAAGATCTTGTATTTCTCTGATTTCTTCGTTTGCTTTTGGAGTTTTCTTATTGGTTTTTACAAATCGCATTTCCTGTAGGAGAAGGGTCTGCTAGTTTTTTACAGTTTACTGATGGATATGCACCCTATAGCTACGTGGTACACACTGTACTGGTTCTAATAATAATGGACTTTGAAAATATTAGGTGATATTTATTTTTCGAATTAATGCTTGATTTTCTAAACAATCAAAGTTAGGCATTTAAAGTATACGCTTAAGTGTTTAGCGTTCAAGTGGTACTAATAAGTGAATCCTTTAAAATGCTCAAAACTGTGAACTGTGAAATTGTCACTTTGGGAAAGTGCAATCTTTGATACTTTAATTCCAACGTAACAATATATTCGCTCATTGCGAGCAAAACAAAGTACAATTACATAATTTAAATTGAGAGCAAGAAATACTATCCTGCTTTTTTAAAACAGACTGTTCTATTTATGCTTTCAAAAATTGCGAAATAGGAAATGTGACTTTCACTACGTCAATGAAACTGTTTAAAAAATAAAGCAATGTAATGTAAAGACAATACGTTTTGAGCCGCCTGATTTTAATTTTACGGATGACGTAATAACTGAAGTGCGTCTTCATAGGTCGTATAATATTTATACATGTAGATACATACATATATGTACCGCTGCCAGTATAATAAAGAATTGCTTTCTACTTTTTTTTGTCTTGACTTCCCATTCTATCGACAATAAATTCAAACTGTCCAATTCCCATTTGTCCTCCACACACATTTTTAAACATTATATTTCCATCCAGTGCTTTTCTCTCTTTCTCCTTCAAAGTAACTAGGTCTATATGTACATAGGTATATTTCGAGAGTCTAACTTTAAATCGAGGGAGCTTCAAAGTTACTGCCCAACTCCAATTCAAATAGACTTTAGTGTTTTTTGTAAAGCAAGAAATAAAGCTCGTCTCATCTTACTTTGTTGAAAAAAGTACTATCTGCATACTCTCTAGAGAAAATAATGGAAAACCCCAAAGAAAAGTTTTAATACTACACCAAATTAAAATAACAATTATTCTTAGTGTATACTCGTAACTGTATACCATATGTGTAGATACGACATTTTGTAATTTGCAAACAATCAAATACGTTAGACAAATTCTAAGGTAAGGAGATAGGTAGTTTTGCATTTATTGTGAAGAAATGTTAGTTGCAATTGTTTCACGTTTAGTAGTTCAGTACCTTTACCGCCTTGAAAATAGAATGTGTCAAAGGGAAAGTGGCTAAACCTATATAATTGCATATACGTGGTTCCATATTCCGATTTTGGCTTTTCCAATTCAACTTTCGTTTCACACTGTACATGGTGAAACCCTTGAGCACTTTCACTTTGTGACTCAAGAGTTTAAAATAAAAAAGGAAAGAAGGAAAATGTCGTGGACTTTAAGGTCGTTTCGTAAATTCAAGTCGAGTCGGTATATTTTGAGTTGGATTTTGAATTGAAAGTGAAACCGTTATTGACGGAGATATGTATTTATGTATATGGGCCTAAGAGTATATATCTCATTGCATATATATATTCAATATTAGCTCGGTATAATGTATACATATGAATTTCTTCATATAGAAGCGACATGTATGTAACGTCCTGTCATTCGGAATTGGCGTGCCAGTTCAGAATGGTTAAGAATATTCGGGTGGATCTCGATTAGTTTTCAAGCAGATGATACGCACAGATTTAGATTTATAACTTGTCTACCCCAAGACGATGTATAGTCTGAACTTTCACTCGTTAGTTTACTACATTTTTTACTTTCACCGTCGAATAAAACTTTGGGTTTGACGAGAAAGACCCAAATTACAGGAGAAAAGAGTGGGGTAGCGTTTGAAATTTAAATACAGAGGATAATTTTTAGCTGATTTAAAAAATTAGAACGAAACGGTTTTATACATTTCAGTTGATCAAACAATTATTGCAACTACAGTGAAAAGTTGCGATTCATTGGACTGATTCATTTATTACCGCCACAAAACGTTTCCTTGTTTAATTAATCAAACCCATTTTATAGTACAGTGGGCTCTGCATCGATTAGACATGAAATTATTTTTATTTGATGTTTACAACATCTTCAGTTTTATTTGATTATCGATGTGCACCCACAATCAATTACGTATTTTTTATTCAAACTTTGCTGCGTACGCTTAAAAGCTCGTGATGCAAGTTGCTTATATCCCTTGCAGGCAGCTTTCACTGGAGAAAGTTTCATAGGAGAAAGTCGTAGACGTAGCAGTATGCGCACTGTCAGCCATACTTTCTACTCCAAGCAAAGTAAATTGCGAAAAGCGGGGAGTAGAAGTAGATCTAAGGTAAAAGTAGAAAGTCAAGGGAAAGTGCGAGGATATGTTGAGCCTTTCTCCAGCACTAATACTACTACAATCTAGTACAGGAATGAGCGACAAAAGAAAAGGAGGAAAATGGAGGTAAAATGGGAGGGCTTGGAGCTTGTGGTCATAAAGTGCATATGAATTGCTGGAGATGTGATAGGAAGTGATATACAAGAGTGTCGTGAGCGTTAAAAATAAGAAAAGGATGACATAAGTCCTCTGTTTCTGTTTAGTCGAGCATACAAATGGACGACAGGACGAGAGATATATGAGGCTTTACACAAATAGATGTATAATTATAGTGTATATACTATGGACCAGCTACATCCACCTATCTCAGCTTTCTATAAAGGCGCTTAACTTGAGCTTAAGGCAGCCTGCTCACTCCAGACTGTTCAGAGGTTGTTCACAGAATAGAAAAATAGAAACTCGAAGGGCACAAGAACTGCTGGGGGACAAGAAGCCTATCAATTATTACGTTATATAATGCATTTTTAAAATCTGTGTAATCACAACTTTCACTTTTGGAAACAGTGTATAGTTTAAACGGTTTTAGACATTGTACTGTAACGTTCCACCAATGCTTTGTAAATTAAAGTAGGTTAAAACTAACTGCATGAATTGCTTGCCTTGATAAACATAGTTTGTATTGAACTTGTGTAGTATATGTTTTTAATAAACTCATTGTTTACATCTATTTGCAACTGAAAAATCATGCAAAAAATGCTTTACAAAAGTTCTTTTCCTAGAAATTCACATTTTAAAAAAGGTCCAAACAAGAACATAACACATTCAAAAAGGTTAAAACAAGAAACTAACACTGCTGTACAGGTTAAACCAAGAAACTAACACTTTACAAAAAGGTCAAAACAAGAAATTAACACTTTCCAAAAGGTCAAAACAAGAAATTAACACTTTCCAAAAGGTCAAACCAAGAAATTACCACTTTCCAAAAGATGTAAAACTAGATATATGTAGTACCGTTTTGAAAAGGTTAACACTGTTTACAAGCAATTTCGACGTCCTTTAAAAACAGCTGTATTGTGTGATTTGCATTTCGTTCAAGAAAAGTTGTCTGTATGAAGAGTTTCAAAAGTGAAAGAGCAGCAAAGAGAGTTATATTACGTCATATTTGGATTGCCCTCAGAAATAGAAATAGAACAGACACGGATATCAGTGACACGAGGGAGGTATAAGAGAACAAATTGGGTAACTATAGGTATAGCTATATAGAGACTTGCTACATGCAAACGCTTCTTTGAGCAAACACACGAGGCGAATCAAAATGAGCCGCGTCACAAGCTCACAGCAGCCGCACTTTCATGGACATATAGTTGGTCGGTCATTCCAAGGATTGTTCCGCAAAAAACAGAGATATATCATTCTACATACTATATACATCACCTTGTAAAAATATGTATACTACAATTGTAGTCTCATTTATAATAGATGTAGGTAGCTTTCTCCTTATTTTCTGCATTATAAATTTCAACAAGTGTGCTTCAAGGATTCATGGTTTGTTTTCATCTTTTTGCCCTTTCCCATATGCCGTTTTTCACTGCATGTGAAAGTATATGTATGAAGGTTATATTCAACTGCTACTCAGTTACACCTACAAATATACCTAATTTTATTTTTGTACTTTCTCCATCTTCTGTTCTTTCCTTATTTATTGTAGATTCTTGTGCGAATATCTGTTGTGAAAGTAAAAATGCAGCTGGTATCCAGATTATTGGGATTGTGGAAATTGTAAAAAATAATATCTATAACTTTTGGTTCTTTGTACACTTCTTGGCAATTTTCCAAACTTTTGAACCAAAAATAAGCTTTCTTCTAGTTCAATGCAGCGAAACTATAAACGAAATACCTGGATGTGTGCTTTCTCTTTCTAGATGTACTGCTTGGAGATAGTATTTTTCTATTACAGGAATAGTTGATTCTAAAACTACAGTAAGAATATTAGTCGTTTTACAATCATTGGTGTTTACAAAAATGGCATTTCGTCAAACATCCTATCAACATATTTGTCGTTTGTTTTATTGCAAATGAAATTGTAAGCAATATTTGTATAAAAAATGTTTTGTAGCACAAGATTTTAACCAAGGAAGTAATTTTATCTACGGCTGGATTCACTATGTAGTTTGAATTGTTTGTGTTTTCCGGAACGCAGTGAAAGTCCGAGTGAAAGTACCGGCAACAAATATGTAGCATTTAATGTTATATATGAGGTTTCCCGTACGTGTAATTATGCTTACAAATCCATCCTTCGTGTTTAATGCTCATTTCTCCAGCTTTCAACGCATCGGCCTCCAAAGGTGCTTAAGGACCCTTCAAATATTACGCCTACATTTTTAAAAAACTGAATACATTTCAAACCGTGTCTTAAACGATGGCGTGTCTGGGAGGCTAAGACGAACATGATATAATTTATGAGGGTTCCTAAAGGTATGAAGGGGACCAATTTTTGTATTTCTTTGTCGTACCAAAGCAAAGCAAACGAGTTAAAAGAGCAGCAACAACAAAAACGAGGAAGCGAAAGCAGAGCAACGGTACGGTTATAACTTAGGCTTTACTTGTAGGAGGGACGAAGAAGGGAAAAAAATGAAATTGCACGCGTGTCCTCACAAACAAAATACTTAAACTAAATTGCCACTTGAAATATTGCAAAGCATTAGTCAACCCTCTTTGGCCTCCTTAAACTCTGTGCTCCCTTTGAGCTCCTTTCCTGACTTTAGTTTTGTTGTGCATAAAACTTTGAATTTTGGGACCCGTAAAAATGACACGGCTTACAGGAACAAATCTAAATCCTTTATTTTTATATGCTTTGAATTCAAATCCACTTTTATACGTGACTCATAATGGCCCCCAATTAGTAGTTCACAGGTGTACTTTCCCTTTTAGGTATTATTGGAACTACAGACAATTTCGTAATCATAATACTGAACTACAATACAAACCCTGTTTTCGCTCGTTATTTTCTCTTATTAGCACAAAATGATTGCTGCTATTAGTCTATTAGTTTTCTTTTAGCGTAATGCATACTAAGCATGGTTAAAAAATATTGGCATAATCTCAGGGAATAGTATACTGAAATGCATCACAAAAGTTTCTTGACGATAAAATCACATTTTCATAATTACAAAATTCTGTTAACCCACATTTAAAAAAGTTTTAAAAACTAGCCCATGTATGTTTTAAAATGAAATATGTGCGATGTTTGGTAAGATGTATGTATCTCCTTTTAAAAATCGCCGTTCGAGAAAGCATCACATTTCCTTTTGTCTTTGTACATCTGAACTGAAGTAGGTGAGTGTACAACTTCAATCGATTTATTTTCTTTAGCCTATTCGAAACCGGGAATCCATGGAAAGATTTCTTCAAAAAAGTTTTATTCTACACATTATCTTTTTCAAGAATGTCATATAGAAATTAATGTGTTCAGAAGCATTCGAAACAAGAAAGTAACGCTTTCAGGAAGGTTAAAACTATAAATTAACATTGCTAAAAGTCAAAAACCACTAATAAGGAACGCTGTTATGCAAACCTGAGCTAGAAATTATTGTTTTTAAAAACATTCAAAACTAATAGGTAACGCTTTCAGAAAGGTCATAATAAAAGAGTAACATTTTTAAAAGGTTAAAACTAGAAATTCGAATTTTCAAAAAGATATAAAACTAGAAATTACAATTATCAAAAAGACGTAAAACTAGAAACTACAATTTTTAACAGAGTTATAACTAGAAATTACAATTATCAAAAAGGCGTAAAACTATAAATTACAAATTTTTAACAGTTATAACTAGAAATTACAATTTTCAAAAAGAGTAAAAACCCGATGCTACCGTTTTGAAAAGGTTAAAAATCCTAAAATTACATGTACATTGCTTCTGTTCCAAAATCCAACTGACAAGATATTTTTTCTCAGCCCTCCAAAATCAAAGGAAAAAAGAGAAAGTTACTAGTATTCCTTGCAGACTAGTATTACGCAAACCACATAGTACAGATAGGATATAACCATACAATATACGTAGGCTATTGTGTCCATATGTATGTATGTATGTATGTATGTATGTATGTATGTATGTATATATACATATATATGTATGTCCATAAAGGCAGGTGAGAATGATGACGGCTCAGCGTGTGTCCATTCATTGGAAATAATGTAATGTCTCCAAACACCAAAGGAAACATCAAGGCCCACCAAATGCAACAACAAAACCACCATTCAAACGAAACACACATACACAAACCTATGTATACTTAAATAATACAAATCCGGGTTTTCTTTTTCCATGCTTTCACAACTTTCACTGCAGTATATAAATAAGTAACCATATTATTATGTACGCAGATGTTTTTACAAAATACCTACGCAAACTGTTGCCATTCATAAATCCGAATTTGGAATCCGAATCTAAATTCAATCCCCAAAACCCCATCCCACGCTATGCCTTATTCAGCATTCTCGTCCTTGTCACATTCGCTCTGTTCTTGGCATCAAATAATATTTTATGTAAGGAGCAAGGCGAGGCTACTTAAACTAAAAGCAAACCTGTATATCTCAACTACTGTAAGGAATAGCTTTCTCTTTTCCACATGTTGGGCCAATGCAAAGCGAAAAAATGAAAACAAGGAAAGGGAACGTAAGTAGCAATCTAGCATGTCTTTTTCGGCTTAAGCTACGTATCCGGTTTCAAATCTCAGAACATTTTATAAAGTTCTACCAATGTGCTACCTACACTTCGAGTGTGAAACGTCGGGAAAAAAGCAAAGAATAGAGCAGAAAAATAAGGGAGAAAGCAAATTGCATACTAGTTATTCTACCGTGAATCGGGAATTAGCTGCACATTTTATTGACAAACGGGTAGGAACTATTAGGTTAGTAGACAAATTACAACTTCAAAAAACATTGTTAAAAAATTAGAATCATTTGAAAAAACGTTTTTGTAGAACTGAAGTTTTTTAAGGCGTTTTAGAGTAAAATTCGCCTTTTTTAAAAGCTTGTTTGGTATAACTGACGTTTTTAATGCGTTTTAGAGTAAAACGCCTTTTTTAAAAACTTGTTTGTTGTAACTGGCGTTTTTAAGGCGTTTTAGAGTAAAACGCCTTTTTTAAAAACTTATTTGTTGTAACTGGCGTTTTTAAGGCGTTTTAGAGTAAAACGCCTTTTTGAAAGCTTGTTTGGTGTAACTGACGTTTTCTAAATCGTTATAGAGTAAAATTTTGCCTTTTTTAAAAGCTTGTTTGTTATAACTGCCGTTCTTTAAGGCGTTTTAGAGTAAAATTTCGCCTTTTTTAAAAGCTTGTTTGTTGCAAATATAATTAGTTTTGAAACAGATTTTGTTTTAAAACTTTATGTTTTTAAAAACGCTTGATTTGTGAGAACAGCAGTAACGGTTTTCTGGTCAAGTCTGATGAACTTTTGAACAATTTAAAAAAGTAATCTTTTGTAATCGACATTTTAAAAATTGCGCTTTGGACCAATTCTGTTATAAAAGCTTCCTTCCGTGGCGACTAATTGAACCTTTACAGTCCATAATACGATGTATATGGCTGACTGAATTTGAGTTTCCACACTAATACTATCAACACCCCAAACAACACTAGAACATGTGTAACCCTGGGAAACAAGACGTTCTATCTGCACCTGTCTCCCATGAAGGATTGCTTCAAGACTCTTATTCCCAAGTCTTCGTAATAACAACCAGATTAGAACAATATTGAATGTGACGTAAAGAAGTGAAAATAAAATAAAAAAATAAAAGAAATAAAAAATAAATCTGTGAAGGCTTAGACAGATAGAGCATTTTGCATTTGAGCCCCGAAAATTTTTGACGGTGGCATTATTTTATTGCATTACTGCACTGCTGGCAAGTGGAAAAGAAATATTCTCGTATTCGTATTTATCACATGAGAGGATGCTGAATAAAAAACAACTTAAGCCTTTTATAGCACACCAAATATTATTACGAATCATGGGGAGCCGCGTGCACGGTCACCGGAAGAACATCTGTAGGGGCAGTCATAAATGACATGAATAGGTTAACCTATTCGGAACGGGCAGACCATGAAAACAACTTTTTAAAAAAAATGTTAGTACTAAAAATTAACTTTCCAAAAAGGTCAAAAAACTAGTAATTAACACTTTAGAAGAGTTACAACTAGCAGCCAACATTTTCAAAAAGTCGAACATGGTCGGTGATTTACATTTCAAAAACAGTAAAACAAAGCAAGTAATATTTTCAAAAAGTGTCAAAACTACTAATATTTTAAAAAGTGTCAAAACTAGTAATTAACATTTTCAAAAAGTGTCAAAACTAGTAATTAACATTTTCAAAAAGTGTCAAAACAAGTAATTAACATTTTCAAAAAGTGTCAAAACTAGTAATTAGCACTTTCAAAAAGTGTCAAAACTAGTAATTAACATTTTCAAAAAGTGTCAAAACTAGTAATTAGCACTTTCAAAAAGTGTCAAAACTAGTAATTACCACTTTCAAAAAGTGTCAAAACTAGTAAATTCACATTTAAAAAAATCTCAAACTAGATATTGCCATATTGAAAAGGTTAAAAAGGAAATAATTTTTTCAAATAAATCTCAGTTCACCTTCTAAAATGCTATTTTGTGACCATGGTAATTTGTGTATGGAGCCTATTTTTCGTCGTAATCGTAATTGTAAGCATTCAGTTGGAAATGTTGGAGCGAAATGGAATCTCATAAATCCGGATTTCAAATCTCAGTTCCAATTTAGTAGAAACTCTCTGTATAGCTGTAAAATAATATTTATAGCTGTACCTCAAACACTGTACATGTATGCACATACATAGCTTCACGGTAATGTATCAAGTGTCTAGTATTCCACTTGGTGGTTTTACATTTTAGAATGTGTGTTTCTTGAATTTCCAGGGAACTGATTTCATTTCCGATCTCATTCTAGACATCTCAAAAGCAATGAAGTGAAAAGACGGGGAAAAGAGAGAGAGTGTATAATACGTAATTACAAAGAGAGAGAGAAAGTTGGACCTTTTCTTTTTCATTTCATTACCAAAATGTAATTAATTAATTGTTTCAGTTTTCCGTTTTCCATTTTGTACACTATGTACACCCACTGCGAGGAATGGTTTTCCTGGAATTGAAATACTGTCAAAGTCTAATTAGTGATCGCAACTTCAAAGATTCAAGCCTTACAAGTATGAGGCTTCAAATTACAAAGATGCATTTTACAAGGAAATTGCGTATTTAACCTTTTTGCAAAGGTAATATACCGTAAATACCCAAATTGTGCCCCGGTCTCTAATAGTGCCTGGTCTCTAATTGTACCCGATGTCTTAGCGCGAACTTTAATGCCCTCCCTATATAATGTAATGGGACGGGTCCCTATTTGTGCCCGGGTCTCTTGCCCGGGGCATCTTAGCTTGAAGTTTAAAATAGTGCCCCGGGCACTATTTGGGTATTTACGGTACTTACTTTTGAATGCTTTTGAAAATGGTACATAGTTTCTACTTCTGATAATTTAACAGTAATTTCTAGATTTATGATCTTTTGAAAAAGTGCTATTTACTAGTTTTGACCATTTTGAAAAAGTGTTACTTAATAGTTTTGACTGTTTTGAAAAAGTGTTATTTACTAGTTTTGACCATTTTGAAAAAGTGTTATTTAATAGTTTTGACTGTTTTGAAAAAGTGTTATTTACTAGTTTTGACCATTTTTAAAAAGTGTTATTTAATAGTTTTGACTGTTTTGAAAAAGTGTTATTTACTAGTTTTGACCATTTTTAAAAAGTGTTTACTGGCTTTGACGGTTTTGAAAAAGTTGATTTCTAGAATTAAACACTTTCGTAAAACAAGAAAGTGAAAAATATTTGGCTGTATTGCAATCTTCTGTATTATCATAATATTTAATGCTAACGTGGCTAAATTGTCGCTCCGTATTACAAAGTGCAATAAACTGTGTGAACAATTACAGGTTGGATACAACATTGCAATTAATTTAGTGCCATGGGCCATATTTTAACTGTTATAATCCCAAGAGCACTGTCTCCTGTAATTGCTTCCTAAAATTCCTTTCTGGTCATTTGAATAATTTATGTAGTTCCTCCCTTTGTTTACCAGACCCAGAATGCAGGTATCTGTCACTAAACGTGTTTTCTAATGGGACTAATTCCGGATCCAATTCCGGAGTCCGCTATACTGCGACAGTGGGGCTTCCCGGGGAAAGCATTAGCAATTAAGACGGTACTTAATAATTTCTCAGTTTATAGAAGATACTACGATGTAAACATTACTGATAAGAAATAAAAGGTCTATGGTTGCCATGGTTTTAGAGGTTGGAAATTGGAGAAATGTTCGCAATCACTTTCACTCCAAGCTAAATTTAAAATTACACAGTCCTTTAAAAAAACATACCGACATAGGTACATTTTCAAAAACTGTAATTTCAATCCAAAACAGTCAATTTCTCTATTTTGTGAGTGAATATCAAAGATTATTTTTGAATCTATCAATTTTTCAGTATCTTTCTATGTGGATGCAATTCGAATATGATCAAGACGGTTCGAAATACTTTTACTGGAACGTCAGTGGATGTCATTAAAAGTGCTTTCTTTAAAAACTAATTTAATTAAAACCACCTTTTTTTAAGCCTTTTTTTGTATGAAACAACTTTTTTTGAAATAGGTCAATGACATTGTATATAAACTTTCAAAATGTCAAATCTCAATTTGTTGAAAATCCTTTTTAGAAAAGAGAATTTCTGCAAAACCACTATCTTAACAAGTCAATTTTTTTAAAAACAACATTTTTAAAATGTAAATTTTTTTAAAAACTCGATTTAAAAACCACAGTTTCTATAAAAACGACTTTTAGAAAGCTAATTTTTGTAGAAATACTTTCACTGAAGGGCACTTGCACTCATCCCAACACCCCGTGTTAGAAAGCTAAATTTCATTTTGATGAAAGTACTTTCTCCAAAAAATAATTTCCATGAAAATGCCCTTTGAAAAGATGGTTCATATAATAATTTTAATTCCCTTAAACGAAAAAAGAGAAAGTTCAAAAGTTTCGTTTAAAGTACTGATGGTGAAGATGAATAAGGAAGTACCAAAGTGTGCATATAATTTGAGCCCCCAGTTTTACAAATCATGGAGATTTGAGGTACTAAAGAATGGGCTTAACTATAGTTGTCTATGTTTAAATCATCCCAGGATGTCCCAAGCTAAGTGCCTTAATCAGCTTATCCTGAATTCATAAGTGCTGGCGCTGGTAAATAATAAGCAAATAATTTAAATTGGAATCATAATTTAGCTTCTATCACATTATTTACAGAGTAAATAAGCTTCCCAGTCTGGAGTGGCGGCGATGCCTCGAATATGTAAATGTAAATGGAATTGAAATTGGAATTGGAAATGAAAGGCTTAGTCGGGCTTTTGTATTCTGACCTCCTGTGGCTGCTGAAGGCGATTTGCGATTAGACGCAAGCACTTTCACTAAACAGGCTAAAAGCACTAAAGACCGCATAAACAATCAACAATGAACTGTCAGGTCAGAAGCATTTGCATTGGCTGGCTTCTAGGAGCCATCCACAAATTACACAAATTATGGTAATTTTTGGCATTAACCTATTCGAAACGGTAATATATTAAGTTTTACATCCCTTTGAAAACACTAATTTGTTGCTTTGACCTTTTTAAAAAGTTGTAATTACTGGTTTTGACCGTTTTGAAACACTAATTTCTTGTTTTGACCTATTTTAAAACGTCTAAATTATTAGTTTTGACCTTTTCGAAAAGTGTTATTTACTGGTTTTGACCGTTTTGAAAACACTAATATCTTGTTTTGACCTTTTTTAAAAGTGTTATTTACTGGTTTTGACCTTTTTGAAAACACTAATTTCTTGTTTTGACCTTTTTAAAACGTCTAAATTACTAGTTTTGACCTTTTTCGAAAAATGTTAGTTATTAGTTTTGACCTTTTTGAAAACACTAATTTCTTGTTTTGACCTTTTTTAAAAGTGCTATTTACTAGTTTTGACCTTTTTGAACAAGTTTATTGTAGAATAAATTTTTTTGCGAAGCATTCGTCTCATGGTTAATGGCTTCGCAGTTCCGAATAGGTTAAAAATTCGACTTTCACCAGGTTACAACAACTCTAAAAATGAGTGAAAAACAACAGATGTAATGTATGCACGTTCCCCACCCACTAATCCTAAGCCTCTGTAGTGTGTCGGAGATGAAGATGAGCCCACCGGAACATGCACGGCATGAATAGGTGGCCTTTTAAAGAGGGTTAACTGCCACTATCTTCTCGAAGCAGTGAAAGTTAACTGCCGCCCATTAGTAGCACACAAAGTAGGCATGGCAGTAACAGACAAGGAAGTTCAAATCAGCCTCATTGTCATATTTAGATAGTTCCTTTTGCATTTAATTATTATTTACGTCCATGCACGTTGGCAGTATAGTTTATTACGTAACAATTTACGTGGTAAATTATATATACTAAATACAAAGGGGACTGGCGAATATGACAGTATAAAAATGATGTTTTTTATAAAGACAGACATGTTCTACTTTGTTGTTTAAAAGAATTGTAACTTTATATTTCGCAGCTTTTTAAAATGACATTAGGATTTATTGCATTTTATGAAGGAGTTCATAATCAATAATCATGTAATGTCAGCATATAAACTTTCCAAAATGTTGTACTATTTCGTTTTGCCTGTTTTGAAAAAATGTTCAAAGTCTTGTTTCGTAACATTTGAAAACGTTGCTTTTACGTTTTTCCTGTTTGGGAATTGTGTAATATCTAGTTTTGCAACTTTTCAATATGTTACTATTACGTTATGCCTCTTTTGAAAAAGTACAATATCTTGCTTTACCACTTTTCAAAATGGTGCTATTACGTTTTGCCTATTTTGAAGAGCTCAATACCATGTTTTACAACTTTGAAAATTATTACTCTTGCGATTTACATTCTTTCAATAAGCGCCATATCTTGTTTTTGCAACTTTCCAAAATGCTGCTATCACGTTTTGCCCGTTTTGAAACGGTGCAATATCTGCTTTTACAACTATTCCAAATGTCAATATCACGCTTTGCATGTGTTAAAAAGGTGCAGTATCTAGTTTTCTAACTTTTAAAAATGTTACTATTACACTTTCCCTTCTTTTTAAATATATTCATTCATTGCTTGCTCTTTTTTGAAATGACTAACTTGACCCTATACTGCATAACATCATATTTGCACTGCCCCGATGGTTCAATGTGTAACCCGGTTGTTCGCTTATATGTAAGACCACTCGGCCTGTATTAGTGAGCTCCGTCGAGTGTTCTACAAGGGGAAAGTAAAGAGAAAGCAAGACGTTAATCGCTGCCATTACTGGCTTCATTGTATCCCTTTTAGTTTCTTTATTTCCTTTTCATTTGCATTGTGAGCTCCGTTGGCAATTGTTTTAACGAAAACGTTGTTCAATGTTGTTCAGCTAATACTAATTTATTTATGCTACAGGAAGCAAAACGACGTATCTGCATAGGTGAGTGGGAACGTATGTATACGCAATTTGTCAACTTTGTAATTTTTGAGCTAGCATTCTAAAAGCATGTAGGCTATATTTTGGCGTATACGGCACACAAATGTTGTGTATATATACACCTATAAACGGCATAAATACCTATTATATAATATAGATATAGCATGTATAGGCTATAGCAGATTTTATCTATAATCATACGTGTAGAGCTTCATGCATGCCAATACTAGGTTACCAAGGTAGCATTTAAGCTTCCAAATACATTGTAATTACACATCCGCCCATGCCTATACATGGAGTATAATACGCTGTACTGCTGCGCTACATGCATATATATATATATATATATCGCTGCTTAAAATGCAAAGTGAAGGTGTTTAATTTAGCTTCAAGGAAAGGTGAGGGGCGGGGCGGGGAAATTCGTTAAGATAAAATGACAAAATATTTTCCTGCGTTCGTTAGACAAAAAGCAGTCCGTCCACGAACGACATACATATATAAATCGACGTGATGAAGCAAAGCGATGTGCATCACTTTACGTGGTATCCGGTTAAAACGACGAAAGCCAAAACGACGAAAGCTTTCGTCGTATTGACCTCTAACCTTCATGTGCAAAG
>JAQFZC010002152.1:0-24577 GCA_034695205.1 Dicyrtoma fusca | reverse complement strand
TTTGACTGTTTTGAAATGTGTTATTTACTAGTTTTGTCACATAATGATATTTTCCATTATGTGGACTTGGGACAAATTGCATTTACACAGACGATATACTGCTTCGTAAAAGCTAGAAAACATGTAAAAATAATTTTAATTTCGTACCATGCATTTATGTGCTATGTTCATAGTTTACCTTTATCTTCTGTATGTACACATGTAGTTATGCCTTACGAGTCACAATAATATTAATTAAGAGTGGAAACTCAATCTTGTATGTACAATTGACCCAGGATTTCTGAACTGTGCTAAATAAATAGCCAAACAAATAATTTAATAATGAGTGCGCCTTTAGATGTGTGTGACGTTTAGATTTTATTTGATTGCATCATTCAAAAGCATGTACCAATGAATGAACTACAGCCACATAAATCATGTTTAAAGAAACGAATGAAAATCGTTTCGTTAAATAAAATGTGCTGAATTTGCAGTCATTAAGAGTCATCTATTCTCATCAACTCAAGAATTACAATTCAGCAAGTGCGTACTTTAAGGCTAATTTTTTTATGCATTAAGTTTCACTTAAATCTGAACTGCAACTTTTTACAGTGCAATTTATTGCAGCATCAATGCATCGTGCAATATTATTTCTTTCTAGATGCTTCTGTTGTCAACAAACCGCGTGTCAAACCGATGTATTGAATAATACTTGAGTAATTTGCAACTCAGCGTATTTATATGAAAACAAACTAAAAAAGAATTACTGTGAGATTGATCCAAATACAAATGGGCTGCTAACAGTCAATTGAACAGTAGTTTATTCAAGCTACATCTAGGATTTTTATCTTTTTTAAATCTAAGAAGGGAACCCACCGAAGACACAGTACGATTGTTAACCCAGGTAAATTTTTCTTATTTACTCAAGTATCGGTATAATTTAGTTTGTAGCATATTATCACTCAAACATTGACCAACTAGTTACTTAATTACTTAACCTTTTTGAAACGGTAATATACTTAGTTTTGAATGTTTTTGAAAATGGTGATTTCTAGTTTTGAACAATTTTAAAACGTTATTTACTAGTTTTGACCGTTTTGAAAGTGATATTTACTAGTTTTGATAGTTTTGAAAAAGTGTTATTTACTAGTTTTGACCATTTTGAAAAGGTGTTATTTACTAGTTTTGACCATTTTGAAAAAGTGTTATTTACTAGTTTTGACCATTTTGAAAAAGTGTTACTTACTAGTTTTGACCATATTGAAAAAGTGTTACTTACTAGTTTTGACCGTTTTCAAAAAGTTAGCTTCTAGAATTAAAAACTGTTCTAAAGCATTCTTTCCATGGTTCCCCAGTTTCTAATAGGTTAATTCGATTACCGTTTTAAACGAGTAGTTTCTTTCATTGAGGCCTTTATTGTAATTTTGATCATTCAGTGAAAATGGCCCAAAACCAGCAATCTCGAGAAAGCCAAGCCTACGCAATTGACTGCGAAATGGTGTGTGTAGAGGACACAACCAGACCAGGAAAAGGGAAACAATATCCTATTCAAGCCGTAATAGTGGACGAGAGCTACGCTGTTGTATTTAACAAGTACATTCGACCTCAAGGAAGAGTCATTAATGACAATTCCTTTGTTCACGGTATAAATCCAGCATCAGTCATCAGTCAAGGGATTCCTCTGGAAAGAGCTCGACAAGAAATCTACAACATATTAAACGACTCCATCGTGGTTGGCCACGATCTGGAGAACGACCTCAGGTCACTGGGACTTCATAAAGTCATTCCTTCGTATGATCGACACGATACGGCTACCGCCAGGTTTGCTATACTAAAATATACACGTTTAAAGTCCGATAGGCTACTTGAATAACCTTAGAACAGCTTTAGCAGGAAAGAGTAACTAATGGAAACTATTGTATTATTTGTAATTTATAAAAAATTTTTGCAGCATGTTTCTCGTCCGTCAACCAAGTCCTGGCAATGGGTGGCAGAAGCCATCGTTGAAAAATCTTGCTTGGCACTATCTTGGCAAAGCGATTCAGACGAATATTCATCATCCTGTGAGCAATTACAGGGCTCTTGAAAATGTACCGTGGGAAGGAAAGTTGTGACCCAGTAGATATGACCGTATGACCATTGAACTTGGCCTGTAGATTCTGAATTTGTTCGTAGATTCGACATAAAAATGTAGAATCTAAAACACAAATTCAATAGTCATATCTACAGGGTCCATTGGGTGCATTTTCAAGAGCCCTGGATAATTAAGCGATTATAATGTAAAAACTATAGGTCTATCGGGGGAATTTTCTGGAATATTTACGTAAATTCTTTATTATTTATGGAACTATCGTTTTAGATCGAAGATGCAACTACAGCAATGATGCTCCACAACAAGTTTAAGTTGTGTCCACCGGGAGACTGGGCCCCACCTGGAGGGGAATTCTACTTACCTATCGGACATTAACTACCATGAAATCATGGTAGTGATCACAATGATACATTGCAGACTAGCACCCAACTACATTCAGTAATAAATCCCTACTTTACAATCACAATTAGTTTATAATATCGTGTGCTCAATTAAAAGAAATTTAATTCCTCACAAAATTACTTCAGTGATAAAATTGTATTTTCATGCTTATTATTGGCAATAAATAGGAAATTACATAATAAAAATAATTTGTTGTAGCAGGAAGCTTCACCATTTACTATGTTTCTATTACATTTTTTATTCATTTATATCTATACATAATTATATAATTACCTCTCAATCTCAATCACAAGTAATTAATTCAGCTTTGGGGCGTACTAACTTATCTAAGGATTAATTCGGTCAGATTCCAAGAATATTACAAAAATAATCTAACAAAGACTGCATTCCTTTTTTATTTTTAAAATGCCTGTTCTTTGGTTCCGCCTAGCCTTTGCAATGCATATGGTTCATACATTAAGTTATATTGCAATTTGAAAAAAGAAACATTTTTGTAAACTCCATACATTCATGGTAGGTCAGGTACCTACTTACCATTCATTCATACTTTGGAATCTGTTCACAATAATTAGGAGCTTCCCTAATGCTTTATTAAAACGAATTACAAACGAATTACCTAAGCGAATCATATGTAAATACAATTTATAAAAAGCATTGAACCTTTCATGTTACATAAAACAGTTCTTATAGGTGTGTGAAGTCTAAAGAGATTTATTCGATAGACAGATGTATAAAGTACCTCCACCTTAAATTGTTATTATTTAATTATTACTGATTTATAGAATGCCGTCTGGATAGTAGTTAGTATTGCAAGAATTCATAATTAATGAAAGGCGCTGAATAATTTTATTGAATTCAATGCGTGTTTATGGTACTTTTGCATTTTACTATTCATTTAACTGTGGTCTATTCTTAAAAGTCTATGTACTTGGCAGTTGGCACATTCGAATGGCTCAAACTTAACTATTAATATTCTGTAAAGAAGTGACGTATAATATCGTGCATTTAATCACATAATTGTCAATTTATTTAATTTTTAAAGCGTCATTTCCCATTTGGAATGATTTGACGAGAGTAGCTAAAGAATGCTACGAGCAATACGAACAACACCCAACCACCCAAGAAGCAGCTTGCCCAATTTAAACTTGCACAAAAGTTTCGGTTTCTAGTTTCGACGAAAAACTCGTGTTTTGCCTTTTTTGGGAAGAAGATTGCGTCGAAAAATATTTACTTTATGAAAAAGAAACGAGTTTGTACTCTAGAGACGTCTTATAATTAATTCTATCTGTTCGAACGTTAAAATCGATTGAGATCGTCAAAATAAAAGGAATAATTATTACAATTAAATTACAATCAAAAGAAAGACAAACATTTACCGCAGCTTCCCTAGGAAAGTGGACTGATTGGACTATTGGACATTTATGTTGGACATCTTTCAACTCTTAATTGTAATAATTTAAAGATTCATTTTTAATATTGTTAATAAGTTAATAAGTTAATTAATAACTTCAGCTTTCAGCTTTGTAGCTGACTAGTTGTTAGTATTGAGTATTTAAATCATAAATAAGTTGTTTGTTATTTTGTTACATTGACATTAGCACGTTCCACATTCCAGACTTTCTTTCATTGCGTTAAATGAATTAATTCAGTTTAGCTTTAATGGTTGTTAGTTTATAGGTCATAGGTCAATATCATTGTTTTTAATAACGGTTAGTGCGGATTTCAAGTGAAATCAAGGGCTTAGAGAAGTTTTTCATAAATCAAAATGTCAATGTGTTACAAGTTTTTTTAATTTTTTAAAATTATTTATCTATGAACCTAAAACAGAAAGTTCCCTAGCAGTACATCCAACATCAGCCGTCATGAAAAATCAAGATATGAAAAATCACCTGACAGAACTTTTTGATACTAAGCGATTGAGGGAATTGTACAGGTAAGTCATTAAAGTAGTTAATTAGCTTAAAAATATAGCTGCGTTACTTGTATCTATGCGTCATACAACCTTGTTAATTATGGTAGTTTAATCTGGATTTATGTTTTGTTTGTATTTATTCACTGCCAACTTGAAGATCCGAAAAACTCATGGATGTGAAGCTCAAGGTTGGAACCTCTGGAAATCGAACAGTAATTAAGGCTCATCGTGTGGTACTTGCCTTGGCATCGCCGTATTTCTATGATTTGTTTAAGGAAAATGAAGTCCTTTACAATATATATGCTATCGATTCGGATTCCTTAGTCAGTATTATTGGGTAAGTTAATTCACGAAGGTTTTTTTAATCAGGGGAAATACATCATGCTTGAGATAGTTGATTTGTAATTGTTTCCTATCCAGGGAAATATTGCTATTATGAAATTCGGAAATTATTTGTGCGCAATACGATGAGTATTTTTTATTTATTTAGTTACATTTACACTGGAAGTATGTCAATAACAGAAGAAAATGTGGAAAGGCTATATCAAGCAGCGGAACTCACAGATATTGTGGCAATAAAAGACGAATGTTTAGAGTACGTCATCAAGAATGTGGATGATAGTAATTGGGATCGCCGTTTGAATTTCGCAAGGAAGCACAACTGTGAAGATCTGAACGATGTGGTAATCAGCTATATCAGTAATGATAATAAATATATGAAGTACATGGCCACTCCACAGTTTCTTGGATTAGACTACGAAGAAATTACCACAATACTCAATGCACCGGCTCGGCTTGAAACCCCTGAAGAGGATATTTTCACCTCAGTCATCCGGTGGCTGAAAGCGAAAGAGAAGGACAGGAAAAGTTGGGCTGTGAAATTGCTCAAACAGCTCGATTTAACTTCACTTCCAGAAGACTTTGTCCAGTTCCATGTGGATCGAGAGGAAGTGCTGCATACTTTTGACTGTCTTCAACTGTACAAGAAAGCCGTAGACTCTTTGGAAAAGCAAAATAAAGAAAAAATAAAAGACAAAAATAAATCCAACGGAACCTTGGAGGATGAAATATATATGCTTCCACAGCCAGACTCTGCACACAAACCTAGGATCTCCCTTTCTTCAGCAGAGATGATTCATCGCAAGCCTCCAATTACTATTGATGAGGGTTCTGATCTGACGTCACCTCCTCCGCAAAAAAGATCCAAACTGGCAGAAGTCAATGACAGTAGTACTCCAGTAGATGTTACGAGAACGAGCTCAGCACTGGAAACTACCGTCTCACCACCGAAAAAGTTCACTGCACGTAAGAAAACTGGCGGCCTCAGCTGTCACTATGCAAGAAAGTCTGCTCCTCCGGATCCGGTTAATCGTGAAAAGCAATCGAAATCATCCCTAAAGGAGACAAATCAGAACGACGTGGATTCTGTCACTACTTGTATTGTAACTTACACTCCGAGGATCGAAAAGGCAACGGCTGTTGTTCCGCCAACACAATTACCTGTCACAAGTAACACCCCAACCCCTTCGACTTCGGCCACTGCAACTCCCTCAACCGTGTCTGCTCCGGTCCCTTCGGTGGGTATTACAAGAGAGAGGGGAAATAGCATGGACAGCGTGAGTAATGAAGTAGTCGTTTATTTGAGAGAAACCGACGTTGAGACCCGTGTCATGATGACAGATCTCAGTATGAAACATCCAAAACAACTTCGACCTTTTTACAGGAACAATAAATCACCAGCTTTGGTATGGTCGTCTTGTGCTCGGCGACTGTACGCTCTCGGTGGGCTTAGCACGGTTGTGAAAGAAGCAGGTAGTTCTACGGAAGTCCGCTATACCCCGGAACTAAATCTGATGAAAAATTCGGACAAGGAAAAATATTGGATGAAAGGACCGCCGATGATTCAGGAGCGTTCAAAGTTTAAAGCTGTTGTGCTGGGAGATTATATTTATGCGGTAAGGGAATTTTAATATAACTTAAATATATTACATTTAGATGCTACACTGTTGTTTCTTCTTCTAGCAGCCTAAAAGTCCAAAAGGGGTTGCTATAACTTACGATAATACTAACATTATTCTGGGATTCTATTTAGTTCGGTGGCGCTGAGGGAGTGGCTGGTAATGAAGCGGTTAATTGTGCTGAGAGACTTTCCGTCGTTTCTAAAAATCCTAAATGGGAAGAAGTTGACTTTCTGCAGAGAGCCAGACATGGCTTTGGTGCTGGCGTTATTGACGGAAAGATTTATGTCGTAAGTCCAGTTATCTCCGTTTCTTTTAACATTAATACAAATTAGTTAATTGAATTTGATATAGTGGATATCGAACGTATTTAGGTACCTAGTTTGAAATCCGTTTACGTTAAAGGATGGCTATTTTCTCTATAAAATTTCAGTGTGGCGGCTATGGAGCAACAGATGGGTCGAATGACGCCAAAATGGGCATTTTAGGCACTGTTGAGTGCTATGACCCAGTAAAGGACGAATGGAAGTTCGTGGCATCCATGTTCCAGGAACGCCATAACTTGTCCGTGGCTGTTTTAAATGACGAATTATACGCCATGGGTGGAGGAGGGGTCAAAAGTCACACAGATCCAGACGCTGATTTTGATAACATGACTTCAGTGGAAAAGTATGATCCGAAAGAAGATTCCTGGACTTTAGTTGGAAATTTAAATATACCGAGAAAAAGTGGATGTAAGAAAATAATTTTAGATTTATATACTTATCTTATAACAAAACATTCAGTAATCCAATAAATATAAATACAAACGTTATAAAGTTTGTGTGTTCATGCATGGTTAGTTGGTTAGTTTTTAAATCATCTGTTTCATCTGTATACGTAATAAACTGAGTCTTCTGTGTATGATTACAGCGGCAGTTACATTGAATGGAAGGCTATTTGCAATTGGAGGTGACCAGGCAAGGGGTAACGAAAAAGTTGATCCTACGGTGGAAGTTTATTCTCCAGCGGAAGATAAATGGACAATGTTTACGGAGAAATTAGATCCGGTGGGAGATTTCTCCACGGTGGCTGTCCTTGACAAGTAACCTTTGTGTGAATGGAGAATTTATCTTGATGTAACTGTACTCTTGGTGTTTTTTCTTAATGTAGAGAGATGCATCATTAGTTAAGGTCTCAGACTAGAATAGATTGAGTCTCATTTTTGACGAAATTCCTTCCCCTGACTCGGGAACCCTGGGAGGGCAGTCACAATGTATTAGTAATTTTATTCTTATTAAGCTTTACAACAGACTGGTTATATTTTAATCTGAATAACTACTGCGTAGCATTCAAGTTGTAGGTGGTCCGAATCCGGAATGAAATATGTTAATGTTGTGTTGCATAGTTTAATTTTTCTTTGACACAAAAAGGTACTGATATTACAATCTGTAAAGCTGTTCATCACACGATAAGCTCAAATCATGTTATTTACTTACGTAAGTCTATATGTTATTCATTAGACGGTAGTATCTATAATTAAATTTATTTTTTCAACGTAAAGATGTCTTCAAAGTAGTTATAGGCATTGCATGCTATTTAGATGAAGTAAGTTTAAGAATGATTGTGAAATTAATTGATACGGTTACTTAATTTTTCATATTGCATTTCCGTCTTCAACCCTACAAGGAGATGAACTCATGATCTAGGTATTAAAATTTAGATTTAAGAAAGGATGTTTAGATTTTAGATGAATGTGGTATTAAAAATTGAGCATAATGCTTAAGTAAAATTACCATTGTCTGTATTTCGATCCTCAAAGGTTGAGGGAGAATGTAAAACTTGATGTGAAACGGTCTGAAATGGTCAATGTATGTACCTACCTAAATATTTAAGTAATAATTTTAATACTACTTTAAGCTTTGAAATTTTGGCATATCTACGTATAAGTATACTTACTCATTTTGAATAAATTTATTGTATTTAATCTAAGCAATAATATTCCAATTCGAAAAACGGAACTATGATAGTTATTTTCTGTATCGAAATCAAAAGCTATGCACTTATTTTCAGTGTAGATTAGAGTAAGTTATAGTTATAGTGCAACTACCTAATAAAGCTCTAATGTTTCAATTCCATACCTATTTCTAGTGCAAAAACGACTATAAAACTATAATTAAACCCAGAAGGAGTTTGCAACGCTTTACTGCTACAATCGAGATCTTCAGTAATAATAATAGTACCCGTGTAATTAAAGGCTGTACTGTAATAGAATGCTCTGTTAAAAGAATAAATTATTGTTCGGAGGAGGTTTACAATTGAACTAGGTACCTATCTTTACTACCAACTACCAACTATTTTTTTTAATTTAAGCACATAATTCCAATTAAGAGTTATTTAGCAAAACATTATTGTTGTGGTCAAAAGGATGATGTACTAGTTACCTATTATTTAATGCAAGCAGCAAAGCAGCTAGTAATTGTTAGCTAAATCCGTTGATTGTAATTGTAGGCCCTGTCGATTGTATTTTGTAATATTTATTTTCATTACTCTAACTGTAGTACATAACTGACGTCATTGTCATTAAATTTTATTTAATTAGTAATTTACTACTTCCCGTGACCCAAACTTACTACTATTACTGCTTTACGCTAATTAAATTAATTTCTTGTGTATGTGGATAGTTAGTTAGCTACATTTTTGTATCTCTTTTGCATACCAATATTACCAAAACCAATCATTCAGAGAGAATACAATTATTGCATTGTTTTCCATCAAGGCGTAAATACATAGTAAATGATCATTACATCTTTAATACTTCCACTTCTGTAAAAAATACTTAACTACACTTACATGTTGAATTTGCTGTTGAGAATATTTTTGTTATACTAATTAAATAATTACTTAATAAAATAAAGGCATTTTATATTAATTAATTAATTACTATATAAGAATTTGTATCAAGGGATTTTGATTACCTATTCAATAAAATGAAATTTGGAATATCGTGTCAGTATTCTGAAATTACGTCTGTCATCTTTCTTAGCAGTCAATTTTCGAGATTATGGCTTAAAAAACTAAAGGTCAGGAGGTCAAGGTCAAAGGTAAAAAAGGTAATTAATTGTAATTTATGAAACATTTTTCTTTGGAAGGCGAGGCTATTCAATGCTTTTGATCGGCGGTTCGTTTCAAACAGCCACGTGTGTTGAGTTTGAGTTTTTCTGCGTGCTTCTGGTGCTCGGGCTGTTTAGTGTTGGTTTTTTTTATTAATTGTCGTGAATTAATTACAGAATCAGTTTAATTTGAACGTAATTATTACCTTTAACCTTTGACCTTGCTAGTAGAATTATTATTTAATTAATTGAAGTGACCCACACGATTAGTAATCATCATATAAAAATTTAGAAGCACATTACCATTACACACACAGTCTGTCGGTGTGTCGAATGAAAGAACAGTCAGAATTGTGAAGGTTGCTCGTATTTACGGCATTATTGATGAAATAATTCAGAATTCCGTATAATTGTCATATTTTAAATTACCTACGACCTACACGTGGAAAAAATGGTGGCACACCGGCTGTTTGTTGGGAATCTCCCTGACACGGTCACAGGACCGGAGGTGTCTTCAAAGTTTGCACATTTTGGTACCGTTCAAAGTGCTGAAGTGAAGACGAAGAATGATGCCACTTTTGCGTTTGTGAGTTTACTCGTTGAAGACGAACGGAAACTGAG
The DNA here is from genome assembly GCA_034695205.1 of Dicyrtoma fusca. NCBI lineage: Eukaryota > Metazoa > Arthropoda > Collembola > Symphypleona > Dicyrtomidae > Dicyrtoma > Dicyrtoma fusca. The sequence goes on along the minus strand of JAQFZC010002152.1, from coordinate 14,521 downwards.
ACAATGTAAGTCGGAGAGGGAATATTTTCTAATATTATAACAGTTTTAAAATTGTAACAATTATTATTATAATAAACAATATTCAATAATATTTTAAATCATACTTCACAGGCATCTTGAAAGTTCGGGGAAATCCGGGAAGTTGGAGGCCTGTAGATTCGACAAGTCTGTAGATTCACCATTCTAAGTTTGGATCTATAGATTCGACTTTTCTAATTTGGATTTGTAGATTTTGCATTATAAACATTGTAACGAAATAAATTATTTTCATTACGATTATCATTTGCACCTAGCAAACACATTTGCTAGGTGAAAAACCTGCTATTTATAATGCAAAATCTACAGATCCAAATTAGAAAAGTCGAATCTATAGATCCAAAATTAGAATGGTGAATCTACAGACTTGTCGAATCTACAGGCCTCCAACTTCCCGGATTTCCCCCGAACTTTCAAGATGCCTGATACTTCATACTTGGAGCTCATCATCAATTGTGCCTTGGTAGTAATTTTACGTTTATTTTTGTGTAGGTATTGACGTCCTTAACAATACTAAATGGCGAGGAAATCTGATAAAAGTTCAAGCCGCAAAAGAAAGTTTTTTGGACAAACTCAAAAGGGAACAAGCAGAGAATAGAGAAAGAGAAGCAAAGCAAGTCAGTGTCATTTCATTCGAGGATGATGAGGAAGGAAATGAAGGAAGGGGAAAGCACATGTATATTCCTCGTGTACAGCCAGCAACATCCTCAACAGCTGCTGGAAGGTTGTTAGCAATGGCTACTGGCTCTGGTTCTGGTTCTACAGGGTCAAAAAATCAAAATCAAGTCAACGTTAAAAGTAGACAATCTGCAGTAACTAAATCGAAGCCCGAATCTGACGGGGATTCATCAGATGATTCTGACGAAGAAAATGCTGTATTTCGTCCACCCCCCTTCCGGGGTTTGGGTGCGTATCCTGAGTTAAAAAACCATGTCATTTCACAGACGGAAAGTAGCGCAGTGAAAAATATAGAAATCAAGTCAAACCCAAAGGAGCCAGAGCCCCTAAAGAACAACGTTGTTGAAGCTGCAGACCCCAAGAGTGCAAGTCCTGAGGGTGATGGTGGATTGATCAAATTACAAGAGAAACTTTTAGCTATTGCCGGAGCTGGGGCCGCTACCGGTAGCTACAACCGACGTGAAAATAGATTGCCACCCCGATCCCCCCATCAGGTTCAAGGAAGACCCGCACCACGGCCAACAAGACAAGCCGAACTAGAAGTGGTTTCGGTTCCAACTCCAAGTCCAGGGCCAGTAGGCATCAACGCGAGTAATTCCGCTAATCCTACGCCATTAAATTTCAAGAAGCGTAATTCAGATTTAATCCGTCAGAAATCGTTAGAAACCCGTCAAAACTTAAATAAAAGTCGATCAGATATTATAAAAAGTAGCCTCTTGAACATTAACATTCAACCCCCTGTCCATGAAAAGCCGGATGGTAGTAGTAAGAATAAAAAAGGGAGTGACAATTTATCTTCAAATTTATTTGACGATGATCAAGAAGACACTCAAGAACTTGCTTCTCAATTCAAGCTCAAACCACAGTTCGAGGGGGAAAGTGGGGAGCGTAATTTGGAGTTAAGTTCAAAGTTTAGCTCCTATGACAGTCGTTTCGTTATTGATGAGCGTTTTCGGGACGAAGCTGAGGGCGCTAACGGGAAGGAAGATGAAAATGACGAGACAGTAAATCTAGAAAAGGAAAAGTTATCACATTTTTCAATTCTCAGTGATGTTCTCGGAACCCGTGTGGCTTCTGAGCCTCAACAATCCAATTCTAAATCTAAACCATCCTGTATCGTTCAGCGCTATGATCCTGAGAATGACACTTCGGGAGACTTTCAAAATTCGTTAGCAAAGAAGCGGAAGAAGGGAGAAATCGAAAGTAACAATGCAAATAATTCCATTCAAGCGAAAGCAAATGACGTAGAAGCAGAAAAAGAAGAACCAAAAATTGCCACTTATCACGTTGCCTCAAACTTAAAAGATTTGTTCTCATCGGATTCTGCCCAACCGAGTTTTAGTCTTTTACAAACATTTGCACCTTCCAGCAGCACATACTTTGATGATACGGAAAATTACGATGAGAGTAGCACTAAGAAAGCCCGTAAAACTACAGAAAAATCCACCAAAGCTAAAGGAAGTACCACCAATGCCAACACCAATCAAGGATTCTGGCAACCGAAGAATCCCTTCAAATATGACTCGTCAGACAGTGAGGAAGAAGAAGATACGACGGACATAAACGGAGGTTTGCAGCCATCAAAGAAGGCTCGAAAGGATACATTCTTCTTCAAGAGGAATGATAAACGGTTCCAGGGACTAGAAGAATATTTTCTCAAAAATGATGAAAATATGGACGATGTGGTGTACAGATTCAATAACGGAGAGCGTCAGGAATTGAGGCTTATTTGTAGAGGAAAAATTAAAAATACAAAACGAAAATCTGAGAAGCGAATTGAGTCATTGAGGCGCTACAAACGGAAAATTAAAGCTCAGAGGAAGGATAAATATGCCCCTCAAGGAAGTAATGCTGTGCCTGTAGGACCCAAAGCTTAAAAGCTTGAAAAGTTCACACAAGTATTGGAAGTGCATACACGCATTAAAGTAGATAGATATCTGTGGGATAAAGTAATAATATAGGACAAGTCAGTAATTTACGATTATTAGGGTTGAATATTGATCAAACATCAACAGGTTGCTGAAGGAAGTGTACCTGCCTATTTATGTACTGATAGTTTGTTTTTACAATGACTTGTTAATATTTTTAAATAATATTACGAAAACTTGAAAGCTATTATTTTAAATTATTACATAATATACTAATTTTTCCTGTTTTTGTTATTCTTCAAAAAGTGGTGTTTTTGACAAAAATGTAATGTAAAGCATCTATCTGTCTGTAAAAGGTGAAAAATTATTTAGTGCTCTGTTCTGTTCATTATCGTCATGTCATTCATTCACAATTCATGAATTGTTCTCTTCTCGTTCGTTAGTTCATTTTGACTGTGAAGGAAACGGAAAAAGAAAAAAGAAATTGAAGGTATTAAGAAAAGAAAGATTGAGATTGAGAATTTGAGATAGACATCGGTGCCCGGTAGTTCCGGTACTGCACTTTTTTTAACGAATATTTGCTTTACAGAAATATATAGTAATGTTTTTGAAAATGAATCGTAATTAGTATGTATAATTATTTTAAAATTAAGTAGTGGTTCCTTTTTTGAACTTATTAGACAAAAAATGTCGCCGTCTTGGTGGAAAGATCAAAATCTAAAGCTTGTGAATAAACTGTATGAGGAAGCAACTATTGAGATGAAAAAAGACTTGGAAAAAGCTGAAGTTATTGGCATTTTTTTTGCCTCTTATCAAAATCGACCGTCACGTATTCTTACGCATTTTTTGTCAGTGTTTCATCAGGTATCCATTTCTGTTGGCATGCTTTTTTACGTATATCTCTACTTAAAACCTAACTGATGGTTTTTCTTATTTCGGACATTAGTGGTCAGAGTAATAATACACGCAATTTGTACATTCACTGTCAGTTGTATTTCTAAAATGCACATCTATAATGTAATTTAAATCGTTATGCGTTAGCAATGCATTTTTTAAGATTCCAGTTTGTTTGGGAATGCGATGCGTATGCACATTATGAGATTTTACTACAATTTTTGCATTATTAGAATGTTCGCCGAGAGTTTGGCCCCCGCTTCCAAGTCATCTTCGTGCCGATGGATGAAACTGAGAAAGATTGCCAGGATTTCGTAAAAGTTTTACATGGGAATTGGTTGACTCTGCCATGGAGTAACCAGGGAGTTCGACGGTAATAAGATTGTATTGTAATAAAAGTACCCACTAAAGGCACCACACGGCATTGGTTTTAAAATTAGCCTTTACTAACTAAATTGCAGAAATGTGAGGAACCAGTACAACGTAATTAGTTTTCCGTGGATAACAGTTGTGAAGAATTCACCAGAAGGTCCGGTTGTTACTCAAGAGGGGAAGGAGGATATTCAAGAGCTGGGCATTGACGCCTTTCATAAATGGGTTCAATTAGCCAAAAATGTCCAGGCCCCCCAGACCAAGAAGTGACGTGTAACTTGCAGCTCACTGGCATTCCTCTTCGTCTTCGTAGCCAAATTGCATTCAAGCATATCATTACCGCATAATAATCAAAAAGATTGTTACGAGCTTTCTGCGACTTCTACAGTTAAAACTAGTGGATAATATTTTTATTAAATGGTAAAAGTGTATTGATTTACATGATGAGAAATGGGTAGTAATACGTAGTAATATTGTGTAGAGTATAATCGAGGATAAACTACAGTAATTGGAACGAAATAAATATATAATGGCATTTTATTAATTAAACGATGGTACAGATACACTGGTTGTAATTTGCAAAACTTGTATTTATGTACGTAATAAAGTCACCGTTGCCTCCAATCGCCCTTCCATTGGACGGCATTGTTCGTACATACACGCACTAAGCAGATTTCAGTAAATTCATACACATTGGAACTAAACGGATTATGATTATTAAGTAAGTATACCATCCTTTCATCTTTCATAACAATGGAACAGCAAAACGTAAATTAAACTATAATAATATTATAATATATCAAAATTATCCAATAATGCTTTGAGGAGATAAATTAAATTATTAACAAATAACATAATGTTGATATTTAGCATTAACCCCGAATATTGTTATTGAATTACAAAATCAAACTAAACAAGAATCACGAAAGTACAATAATTTACTTGCTACTACACTTGTCTTGTCTTATAATTCAATTTTTTGTAAAATTTCTAGTGATTGAAGCGGATTGTCAATATGTATGCTTCAAAATTAAGGCAGACCACAAAAAAGGTCATGGTATGTATATTGCAACAAAAAAAATAACATTGTAAAAAAGGAAACTTTTGACAAAAATTATCCAGTCCAGAATAGTTAGCAGCATTGAGACAAAAAAAAGTAAACAAATTAAGAATTCCAAAAAATATATGGATTGATTACTAAGCTTCTTCATATGCTACCTACGAGGTATTAGGAAAGCATGGAAGCATGCAAAAATTGCTGAGAATTTTAACAATGTGTACAGCAATTTTAAGGAACAGAATCAAAACTATTAAAGAAGCAACAGTATCATTAAGTATTAAGAAAACTACACTTTCCATAGGTATTTTAATGAAGTGAGAGCAAGAGCAGCAAAATCTACACAGATACTAAAGAGACAGAATCTGATAGATAAGCGCGCCATATATTTTAGTAGTTCACTCTTATTATAATTATTTTTAATAAATGAAATAATGAAACTTAGGTATGAAGTTAGAACCAAGAAGCAAGAGAAAAAGAAAAAACATTTGCGTTGCAAAATTGAACACAATGTTTAGAGCCGAAGAGCTTTGAACACATTCCAGGTTTTTTTCTCTTTCCTCGCCTTCGTCTTGGACTCGTTCAAAAACGACGGCAGTTCATCGTAGCCAAACTTTTCCCAGAAAATATGTGGATACTCGTCTTTGAACTGAAAAATAGCATGAGAAAAATAAAAATTAATAATGTGACAGGCGCCCAACGACTTAACTACATATGTACTTCTTTTACAACACTAACGAAATAACAATTTTTAAGCAAATTGTGTGTCATGTACAACCTTCAAAATCTGCTTCCGCTTTTCCTTAGGTTCCATGTTATCGTTATTACACCATGAATCCAGTAAGTCTCGTAACGACTGAGCAGTTCCAGAGAGCAAGCGTTGATCGTCATATTCATTCATAGTAATTCGACTGCAGAACTGGGGATTGCCACTATTTTCCTTGTTGGCTTCCATGAAAACGAAATTTTCACTAAGCACAGGGCTTAGATCCACCTTATTTGGCCCTTCTTTTAGTCCCGAGTTCGGAGAAGTAAGTTTAGGTCCTCCTTTTGGAACTTTAGGCGTAGTGGCAACAGCTGTAGGGACCTGTTACAAGTCAAACCAACATGAACAATGAACAACAATGGTAACGTGAGAAAGCTTTAATGCCTAGATCTATAAATGAAGTACACCACTTTTGATTTCACAGTGAAAAATAAAATGCACGAAAAAATCAACTAAATACAATAGCAAACCTGAAATTAAAACTAACACTGACCATTCAAAATAACATGCAATTAATTACCTACCAATACATGCTATGTATAATCCAATATGTACATATTATGCATTTACAACCATACCTATACACAATAACACAAACCAGCAGGAAACTACATACCACTATTGCCAATTACCTTAATGATCTGTTGCTGAGAAATTTTCTCTTGAGCTCCAAGTACAATATCAGTATCTTCCCCACCAGCAAAAATCTCGTGGTCGTTGTCCATTATAAATGTAACAATTCGTAAAGCCAACAGTTCGTCGTACTCCGCAGGATCTTCAGATCGAAGAATTAGGCGGAAGAAGGTATTGATGATCTGCAATAAAATAAATAATAACATTATACATATACACATTTGATGAAAAATATGATTTGACTTTGACATGAAATCCACCACAACGTAATATTTACCTATGCACAATTTTCAATAAAAGTATTCAAATAATACGTGACGTAAGTCTAATAACTTAAAATTTTCCAAGGCTTACAATCGCTCTAGTTGAAGTAGCGACATCCAACATCAATTTGTCATTGCGAGATGTTTTCGACATAAAACGGAGTAAAATTTGCAGATGACGTCGATTGACCGGTGGAAGCAACAAAGTAAGCATCCGGAAAGAGAGAACTGCCAAACATTTTCCTTCACTGGTCATCAAGCCTAGGAAACAAAGAACAAGAAAAAATTAAATAAAGAAAATAATTTAATCTAAGAATATCTCGCAATGAATCCACGAAATTATTCGCTCCCAAATTAAAGGAATATATTCCCAACACAACCAGCTTCACACCAAAATAAGCAAATAATTACACCGAAAGTGGAAGCCCATAAATATATACCTAATAAATGTATGTAATTGAATATTAATGCTTAAAGCTGACAGAGCCAAGACAGAAACAAATCACACAAACAACATTTACCCGGTACGCATGCATCAGCCCCATAGTAAAATTCGAGCATACGACGAGCGCTCTTACTTGGTGAATTGGCATACTCGGCCACAAGAGATTTTGGTGTGGATCCACAGTTGTTACTTTTCTTAAGTCCATTTGAACCTGGCAAAGTGCTACAAGCGTAGAGTTGGCGATCTCTTACTTTTGCAGCATCACTCAGATTGACGGCAGAAAAAGCTCGCAAAGGCTTTCCCATAAATTTATCATCAAGTAAAGAGTTTGAGGCACGGTTTTCAGTCTGCATTCCACAAGTCTCGTATCCTGAGGTAGAAGTAGTTCCACCCGCTGAATCGGAGTAGTTACAGAATGAATTTGAGGATAAACTTAAATTATTTGATGCACTGGCAGCTGCGTTTGATTGTAAATCAGTCGTCTGTAGAATTCGGGAATATTTTGGATGATTGATCATATCTGATGCTGACAAGTCAAGAATTGGATTCTCATAAGCGTACGTGGAGTAACCATCCAAAACGGCATCCGCACTGAAAGCTGGGGGGCGGACTTTGGTTCGAGAATGATTTTCAGATTTATTTCCAAGACTAGCTTTTAACTCTGTATGTGAAACTACTCGAGTTATTGGAGTTTCATTCCCCGTAAAAGCTGTTTCGTAGTAAAGTGGATGGGTGTACCGGGATGCATCATAATTTTGCGAGGCCATTGGTTGAGGAACCGAGGTAACTGACGTGGTCGTTAACACTGAGTCCGATGCACTGTGCATAAATTTGTTTTCAGGCAGGTTCTCATTGTTCTTGTTATCCGAAGGAGCTGAAACCATTCCACGCTGGGGATTAAAAAGGTTTTTTCGAGGATTCAGATTAGAACCAAAATTTTCACCGGTTCGGTTTCCGTTGGGATTAAGGTTTACATTCCTGCTGTTGCGATTTCGCTGTCTATGTGTAGCTGGCGTCAGAATATCTAAAATGAGATTTTCCACAGATTCTGAAGCATTGAAAGGATACTGATCTTCCATTTTGAACATTGGGGAATGTGCCGCAAATGGCAACGATGAGTGAGGGGTCATGGCCCCAGTTGGTTGTCCAAAAGCTGTGTGCTGAAGTTGAAACATCCGGGAGCGGGCTGCGTTCGAGATTTTGGCGGAGTACAAGCGGGAGTTAAAATCGAATAATTCGGCGCGAATAAAGGTGGTCACGAAAGCGTCATACAGGTCATAAGTTAATAGGGGGCCTTTTTTCTGGAATTTAGCGAAGTAGTCACTAATAAGTTTGTACACATCGCCTTCAAATCCTGGATAATTAGGGACCCCGCTTTCCTGGGTGTGATTGTTCGGCCCTGTAAATATGCAAACTAATTAAGAGCCATGAAAGAATAATGAAATTATTATTATTAAATATCGAATTTATAAACTTGTACACGAATTTGAACTTTGAACCTTCACTCACAGTTTGCAAGACATTTCATTGCAGATACTAGCCAATGAGGCAAATCATCGTCCTTGCTTGTCGATAAGACGATATTATGAGGTCCCGTTTGCATTAAATTAAAGGAAATCACAGAGCCTTTAATGATTCCTCCTTTAAAGAAACTAGTGAAAACATCGCAGCCCACAATTTTAATAAACCTGCAAACGAACAAAATAGAAGTTAATTATATATTATTTCTATAACTGTTTCAATATCGAAATAATAAATATGGCACAAGGATTCCACGCAACTATGTCATGGCTAGTTACGAACTTAGATGAGATAGATGTGATATCCTTACTTGTCAATGAAAACTTGTTCCCATATGGCATCGATTTGATCTTTCGTCAGAGGTTTGATAACCACGCTATACTTTGAAGTTGATTTCGGTAGTTCGTTTTTCGGCGTAGCTAACTTGGCTTGCTTAGGAGTACTTTTTGACCCTGTGCTGGATTTGTGGGTAGCATAGGGTGATTCTGTGCATACCAATCTACAATATAAAGTAAAACAAACAATGAAATCATTCATTACATACACTATACACACACACACTCGTTTCATGGCTTCATGATAGCTGTCTTGGCTTTGAAAAAAAAATATGTCAGAGATGGAATTATACTTACTTGTACAAATGTCCATTGTCTTTAAACTCAGTCTCATTAACGTAAGGCGGGGAAGCTGCAAGGTTGGGTCGAGTGTTGGTCACTTCCGTGATGATATTAGCTTTGTAAAATTTTTGTAGTAAAGTCCAAGTTTGCTTCCTGGAGATGCTGGGGTCAAAGGCTATTTGGAGTTGAGACTGAAACCAAGTAATTGCATCTTGAGCCACGAAGCAGTTGTCATAAGTTCTCCATTGACGTCGATTTTTCCCGAGTGGAACTCCTCGTCTGAAGATTGCCACAGCTTCTAGCCACTGTTAAAATAAATTATAAAGATAAATTAGCAACTGACAGATCACCCACTCACAAAATAAATAATGCAAACAACTATCATTTAGACATTGACAAAGCCGATGACTGACGACAAACAACCAATAAAATACCAAATTGAATACACGATGATTTTTGAATTATTAATAATAATTACTAGTTAATAGTTAAATTGTATAGTCAATTACCAATTTAGTTGCCCGGTAAGGTTCACTGAACTTGGTCCCGTTCACCGTTGCTCTGCTCAGGCTCATTTTTATGAATATGAACACACGTAGTAGACGCACATATAACTTGCGCCGGATTTGAACAACTTATGATTTGGGGGGAATTAAAAATAATTGATAATAATAATAAAATTACAGTGACAGTTGACAGTTGAATAATATAAACAGATAAGTTGTAAGGGAACAGCCAAGCCTATAAACTATGAACACAAAATAAATCTTTCTTTGCCTCCTCCTTTTAGAAGTTAATTCTCAATTCTAATCGAATTAATAGTAAACTTCCAAGTTCCCAAGTCCCGTCCCAACTCCATTACAAATCAGAATCAGATCAGTTGACGCGATTGCGATTGCTTTAATTTATCCGTTAATCGTCTTTTTATCGCAAAAAGTATAAAAATGTTGAATCTTAAGAAAGAAGAGACGGCAGTAATAAAAAAGCAGATCACAGTCTCTGCTTGTCTGCTTCCTACAAGTTGACGTTGGCCGTTACTAAAAAAAATGTTCAACCGTCTCCCTCGTCGCTTTCTGTTTGGGTAAAAAGCAACTCGTGACGGCCACCCGCGAACCAAGCCACTGCCTGTCTTTGTTGTGGTTCGTTTCTTACTATGTAATCTGCCCTGCTAGACTAGGACCTAGTCTAGGCTGCCTTGACTAGGTGACTATGACTAGACTTTTCGGCTTTTTTAGGCTGACTAGACTAGACTTTTCAGACTACACTAAACTAGAAAGTTCAGACTACACTAGACTAAACTTTTCAGACTACACTAGCTAGACGAGACTAGACTAGACCCTTTCAAAACTTGTGACTTGGCTTGCTTGACTAGCCTTTTCGAAGCGATAAATAATTAATAAATCTTAGGTTTCAAGGTTTTGTTGGTTTGTACCTTTTCGAAAATGTAACTTTCTTGTTTTTACAGTTTTTAAAACGTTAATTTCCAGATTGACCTTTTTTAAAGTAGTATTCACTAATTTTTGAACGTTTTTGAAAATGTTAATTTCCATTTTTGCCTTCTTTGCAAAAGGCCAATTACTACTTTTGAGACTTTTGATCCTTTTAAAAACATTAGTTTCCTGCTTTGACCTTTTTTTAAGTGCTATTTACTTGTTTTTATTTTGAATGTTTTTAAAAATGTGACTATCTTGTTTTGACCCTTTTGAAAATGATAGTTTCCTGTTTTGACCTTTTTTAAAGTGCTATTTAGGCACTTATTTTGAATGTTTTGAAAATGCCCATGTCTTGTCTTTCTACTTCTGTCTTTCGTCTTTACTTTCTTATTTTTGTATTTATTTTAGTTTAATAGTTAATTCTCATAATTATTAATTAAATTAAACAATAAAATTGAGTAAGTATGTATGTATAGATCATTATTATTTATTGAAAAATTCCAACACGCTTAAAATCGTATTACAGATAGTACAACACCAACCCACACGGTCCACGAGATTGACAACGATAAATATTTATTTCGCCAGGTTTGATTTTAGTCACTTTTTTTCTTAGATATTTCATTTATATTTTTCATTATTAACAAGCTGCGTGAATTTTGAGGATTAATTCTATTTTACTTGCGTAAATCGTTTCTGTCAATAATTTATTTGCATCGTTTTTATTCTTTTCATTGTAAGCACCTTTTTAGTCATGTCATAATATTAGGTATCCATTTATGTAATATGCAATAAGGTAGGAAGATTGCTATTCTTCTCCTTCCAGCATGTTAAGTAATGTTTTCTGGTCTTGTCAATTAATTTTTTAAATAAATAACTCCGTCAAGTTACTTACACTAGATTAGGCATGTTATTATTTTAAATATAAAGGATACTCAAGTAGGTATACAGATTTATCGTTGGTGAAGCATTGTGGCGTAAGTCCATTCCCCCATTATAAGAGGTACTGGACTTTCGCCACAATGCCCCTTCACCGACGAGATACGTCGGTATGTATTTAATTGGTAATTTTGTAAACACTTATAATTATCAGTAACAAGTTTCTTTATAGTTTATTTTTGTTTGACTTTTAAGTGTGGAATAAATTGAGAGTTCAATAATGAATGTAATATTTTTGACGTTACAGTTATTTAAAAGCAATATTTTGTCATTTCTACGAATGAGATTACAAGGTTCATTTCGTATTCTTAAATCGCATCGGTAGGTGTACTCACACCAAATGTGTAAACTTGGGTAAATATTCATTCACTTCCTAAAAGTATTTAAATTATTTACTGTACATTAATAAATTAATATTATTTTTGCATCGCAAAAGATCTATCTGTGACTTGTGGCCGTGACAAGCCACATTGGTCTCCTTAATTCATTCAATTGTATTATTAATTAATTATCATTTACAAATATTTTATGGCCTTATCGGTTTTTTTGTTCGAAATGGGAACACTTTCCACCTGCGTTGCATGGTATTTAGTACCTTTAGTTAGTGACTATTCTATGGTCGTTACTACTCATTAATTAATTGTATATTGAAATGTAATGGCACAATACAAATATGTTAAAAGGTGCGTAACAATCTGTTGAAAATTTTAATGTCATCTTATACTAATACGTTCATACGTTGTTTATTGCGATTAACAATTTATTAATTATGTCTGGGTAGGTATTTGCTTATGGCAAGTGTAGGTATTACGTTTCAAAGTTCAAACATGCGTATCTGCCATGTTTATTTAACTGACACGTAGACGTAATAGACTTGAATCTGTCATGTAAACTGACGCCACGATTGACGATTATAGTTCCACCTCAAAATTAAAATTAAACTTAAAATATGACACTGAGACCTATCTAGTTACAGATACAGTTGGCTGCTAATCGGTTTCGGTAGATTAGCATAATAAAATAATTAACTTAGAAATACCATCGATGCACAAATATACAAATAGTTTTTGTTTCAGTCCAGCTATTATTTCATAGGTAGATTAGATACATTGCATAGGTAATTTAATATTCAACAGTATGTATGTACAGCTATAACATGTTCAATGGGAACGAAACGAATTCAAAATCCGAAATGGTTTTTTAACAAGGTACATTCTAGCATCGTCGTGGAGTAAATAAAATAAATACTTGCAATCGTTTTGTAACATTGTAAGGTAATAATAGCATTCACGCTTTCACTTAATGTTTGTACGTACTACTATGCTTAACTTTCAGTGCAAAAAGGAGATTAAAGTTAATAAAAAGATCGATATTCATCTTCAGATTTGATTCTCACACTGCAGCACTGGCTGTCACGTAGCCATCATCAACAGAGCTACAAGTTTGTAGTAGGCATAAGGGAGTAAATCAGATGAAAATATTTACAGTATACAGACAGTGGTGGGAAGTGCAGAGGGTCACATTATTTAAAAACTACTACAACAAAAGACCAACTTTACATAATGCAGCTACGACTAGATGATTTTGAGATACTTTAGCTAGTGATACAAGTGGTGTGGTGTAGACTAAACTAACTACGATTGACGATTATGTTCCACACGAGAATTTTGTCATTACCACATAATTACACACTGAAATGTGGCAATATTACTTTATACTATAGGTTAAATTGATTAGAGCTACGAGGTTTGTAAAAAAACAGAGAAACGAAGAACGACGATTACATGACTAATTTGTTATATTTTAGATTGGAACAGCTTAAAAAAATGAAAACCGTTATTACTCACCAAATTGCAAGTGTAATGTGTAGTACACACCCAACCAACTTCTTAATTGATTGCACTGATGATGGATTACTTGAAAGGGAATTCGGGCCAGTAGTTGACATGATACCGATGCGTCGACCCTTCAAATAATCTGTCGAGCCAATTGGATAAGTTGTCAAGTAGATGATTAGTGAATAGAAATCCAGAATTGGAATTTGATGACTGGGTGTCAGGCTGTAAACTCATGGACGTGCCCCGCTCCACATCATTATTCGTATCCGAATCATCCGAATCATCCAAACCTAGGAAGCCACCATTTCTATAGCCACTCTTCCTGGTCGCAGCCGCGGACAGCCCAGGCAGCGTAGCATGGAACACACAGAAATACTTGCGATGACCATTTAAAGAGAGAACAGTGCCCACACAATTTCTTGGGTTTATATTTAAACTCCTTTGCTCTGACAAACTGAGAAGGAGCAATTGTTTGTACCAATTCAAGCCCGCCCCACGATCCACATGCATAAAACTAAACTGCAAGGATTTATTTTTCCGATACGGCCAAACACATCGTTGAAACTTCGGCATTAAACTTGCTTTGCTGTCAGTATCCAAGAGAAGAACGATCGTACGGCACCCGGGTTTAATGAGTCGTACAAGACCATTGTAGGTTTCTCCTCGAAGTTCATGAATTTTCAGATCCAGTGGTCCGGCAGCAGTACTTCCGCTGTGAGTTCCAACGCTTCCACTGCCACTCGTGTTATTGTTGTTGCTGCATCGACGTCTTGGTTGCTCTCGTGAATCGGCATTGTTGGCAAGACCGTGGGCATGACTGAGGGGAGCCGAGGTGGTGGGTGTCATATTATTTTGCGCACTGTTCGCTTTGGCGAGTATAGATTCTTCTTCAAGTCGAACGAGGTAAGCCATTATAAATCCTCCAGCCACAATGAACAGTATGGTGGCAATAAGAGAGGTCGTCTGAACTACATTATCTTTGGTCAAATGGCTTTTAAGGAACGTCATGGTTAAATTAATTTTCTTGAATAATTTCGTAAGGAAGCCTTGGGAGTGCTCATCGGTTAATTCCTTCACTTCCGTCACATGATAATTGGATTCGACGTTATTCAATAATTTATCCAGAATGGATTCTAGATTAGAACTGGAATTTATGTTAAC
>JAQFZC010002151.1:0-24579 GCA_034695205.1 Dicyrtoma fusca | reverse complement strand
AGCTATAGTGACACCTTATTATAGCGTCCATAATGTCCCTGTCCCTTGCGATGTCGCTATAACAAGGTTTTACTGTAGTATTTTCCCTAAGCCTAAACCAAGGGGTGGGTAGGGAACAAAAGGACGAAGAGATGAACGGGGAATGCAGGGATAAAAAAAAATACGTTGAATATGTCACTCAGCTTTTAGGGAAGTTATGCTGTGTAGTGGTGAATATTTTATTGTTTGAGTGCAACGTATTATGTATGAGATTTGTGAAGCTTTCCACTTCCAGTCGAATTAGATGCCTCTCATTCTTTTCTTCTGTCCCTGATCTTCATATCTTTATCCCCAGCTTTCCTCAGATTTCTGAGAACAAGTGAAAACAAAATATTCGAGCATTCCACTTGATCATCTCCTCATACCATATACCACACATTTAGCATAATATATTTTACGATCATTCTATCATTCAATATTTCACAAGCTTGCCTTTTGGGTTGGTCTGAAGCTTTACAATGTGTACGACATGACAAGTGGAAGTGGAAGTAACAAAAGACAGATCATCCAACTGCTCTTTTCGGTCCTACATTCCTCTCAATAAAAGTTCCCCAGAGTCTATTTTAAGATGTTTGTTCACACATCTGTGAGAAAAGGGAGCCCCAGTACTTATTACAGTGCTGGCTCAAATTACAATGCATATGCAGCTCCCATAATACATAACTGCATGTATTTAGAAACCGTTGAACGGTATAAAAACGGGGAACAAACCGCTCAACCAAAATCGCGCGGGACAAAATGGTAATCAAGCCTGAATCTTGCAAAAAGTTGCGACCTTTTCGCAAAAAGTTTGCTCTTTGGCACACCATCAAGTGATTAAGATTAATTAAGATTTTGTAATTTTGGCTTCCAGGTAAAAATAATGATTATAATCCTGTATTTGTTTGTAATGCTAAACCGGCAGCTCATAGCTCTTTTATTTTGACCTACAGCATCGCATCGCCACAAATAGTATCAAGAACAAATCGGAGTTTATGCTCAAATGTATGCTTTTGTCCCCCGCGATTTTGGCTGAGCGATTTCCAGAATTCCCCAGAATCCAATTTGAACATTTTGAAACTACTTCCAAGTGTTTTCTAACCACACCTTTTTACTTTCTTTTTGGACTCATTACTTCTTTCTTACAGGGTTCCCCTCTGGTAGTCAAAATTGATTTCTGAAAATTCAATTTGCCACTATACCCCCGGATATACGTATAATTGCTGATATTCTTAAGGCAACAAAGCTTAAGCTTCAAATACACTGATTTTGAGTGCTTAAAAACTAACTTTGGCTCAAAGAGTTGTGCATTTGATTCCTTTGTGAAAATACCATTCACTTTTTAAAGCCGTGTAGCAAATGTAGTTTCTAACTAGGCGATTATTGGGCGAATTAAAGGCTAATTTCTTTCTAAGAATGCAACAAAATTTCGAGAATGTAAACAAAATGTTTCTTAGCATTTCGTTGAGAAAATAGAGTGGCTGAAAGTAAAAGTTTCAATTCTGTGATCTTTGAATAAAAAATTCAAACAAATCCTGGAAAATGGATGAATTTTATTATTTGATTAAGCAAATACCATTATAACATCCCAATACTGTAAGAAAGTGCCAATTAGTATTACAGGAGAGATCAGTAACCCCTACATACAATCGCTAGGGACGTTTGTAGAAATCAGCTGCTGTAAAATGACTCTGTGCTAAGGGAGTGAGGTAAAAGTGGAGGGACGTGAAGGACGAACCGAACCGGTGTAAATTAAAAGGACAGTGATCCCAATAAATATCTCTGAATGGCAGTGAAAGTATTATTTGTCATGTCTTCTACTCTCTAGGTGCGGGAAAGGAAGGGAAAGATTGGAAGACCAGAATACACAGAGGCCGCAGAGAAAGATCTGAGAAAGATTTACAATGAGAATTGAAAGGATCAGCTTTCCCCTCTTAGTCGTTTTATTCTTCTACTGCAAAGCCAGTGTTGTAGGAGCCTCAAGCTTGGAAAATGGTCAGTCGCACCATCGTCAGCCACAGCAGCAGCAGCAGCAGCAGCAGCAGCAGCAGCAACAACAACAACAACAGCTACCACAATCCCAACTCTCTTTCAAAAGTGAAGAAGAGCGTAAGTCATATTGCTAAATCTTTTTGTCAGCTTCATTTCTGTCTCAGCTTCATGATCCAGTCACTGCATCCTTCTGTTCCGGTCCTTCTGTGTAGAGAGCGCAAGTATATTATCTTGGATCAGCAGATTTGATCTTAATTGGATTTCATGAGACAAGAACACGCCGCTTTTTTCTTCTTTCTTTCTTTCTTTCTTTTTTGTGGTCAATTCATTGATGCTCGAGATGGAAATCAAGTCCCCACGTGCTGCTTTGTCTTATTTTTCTTTTTCTTCCCAGTTTTTAAATGTTTTCGGCCTTGTCAAGGGAAATCACACCCAATGATTGTGATTTAGAATGATAGCACTTTTTGTTTTACAATCCTTGGTCTTGTCTTTACACACGTGGTCGAGGGTGAGATTTTGAAGCATGCTGGAGAAAGTAGGAGAAAAGCTCTAGTTTGTGATCTCTGATGTAAATGTCATCGAGATCATTATTTCTTTTATTTATTGTTTTTTCCTCTTTTCATTGTGTGCCTGCTGGATTGAGATGATTAATGGAAATAAGGAGAAATAATATTCTTCCTATATGTATTTCCAAGACTTTTCTGTAATTCCTGACAGTAACTTGTGTTTTTTGGGAAGTCTTTTTATGTATGTATGTGTCGTAAGTTGTAATTACATTTGAATTTTATATTTGAAAATTGTCCATGCTCTTCCTCGCTGGCTGCCTGTGGGGTTGAAAATGTGAAGAGAGGAGAGAGAATGCTGGTAGAGATTTAATGCGATACATCATCTTGACTTTCCGTAATAACTATCCCGGTGGTGCTAACTATGGTCGAAATAATTTGGGAATCCCATTTAGACCTGTCAGAAGAATCGGTTCAGAGTTCCTGGGAAAAAGGTAGGACACTTCTTCTTTCTCGTTGTCGTAGTGTATAAATGCATCCCATTCCGATCTCATCAAGTGATGTTAACAGTCGCATCCATTTCGATGTGGGATGATTTTATTTTTTATAGTCGAAAGCTTCATGTTAGAAATTCAAGTGAGATGCTTACATTTTAAGAAAGAAAGGGGTCGCGCTGTAGTAAATCTGAAATAAAATATGTATTCCCATTTCAATCCAGTCAAACTAAATATTTACATAATTTCCAAGTTACAACGTCTAAATTATTACAGTCTGCCCCCATCCTTGTAGAAAATTTGTAAAACGTCGTTATTGTACACTGCGAGTAGTTGTATGAGGGTAAAGTGGTTCTACAAACTTTGTGGTTGACGCACAAATCTCCAGAGAAAGTGAAAGACTTTTTGTTTGAGATCACCTGCCGATATTCCCTGAGTATTTTCGTAAAACTTAAACAATTACTTGAAATCATGTGGGATTTAGACTCACAGTAGGTTGTTGTATTGTGTATTTAAAGTATGATTGATGGAGGGGGTAGTACGCTGTCGCTATGGTTGAAAGTAGGAAGTAGCTGTGATCTGATAGACTATAAAAGTAACTATTACTGACTAGTGAGGGCCAATCTTACAGGGAAGAATGAGTGTAGGGAATGTTTTTGATTTCCCTGTATCACTGGTGTGTATGTATCGGGTATTTATGTGGACTTTTGTCCTTTGCCCACGTAGATCGGAACGCCCCTCGTCATTGATTGATGATCGTTTACATGAATTGTCTGAAGACAAACGAGCTCTAGGATCTGAATTTTTGGGCAAAAGAAGACTTGGTTCGGAGTTCCTAGGTAAACGAAGTGAAGATGTTGAGATGGATGATACTATGAGCTTGGGTGATCTCTTACCACAGCAACAGCAGGCACTATGGGCCCGACAGCACTTCCCAGGTAGCATGCCATTTCCGGGATTAATCCCAGTATCCGAAGCTCATGAGTACAGCATGGACAAGAGAGCTCTAGGATCCGAATTTTTGGGGAAAAGACGACTAAATCTATGGGACTGGCCATGGAAGCGTGCCCTGGGCTCTGAGTTCTTGGGCAAGAGAGTCTTAGGCTCAGAGTTCCTGGGCAAAAGGAGTGGTTTGGGACAAGATGAGATGGTACATGGGCAATTCGAGTCGGGAGCATTCGACAGCCCATCAACACAAAATTAGATTCATTTGATGTGAATCCTGAATTCAAAATTGACTAGATTGACAAAACATGGTAGGAGCGGTTTCCATTCCCATTGTTCTACACATTCCAATATATTATTATTATAATTATACCCTATTAATGTTCACGTTGACTTGAGTACGTATATATCAACTAGAAATTATGTAACTATAATTACAAAACTATCACAGCCCACTCACTCCAATGTCCAAAATCCCCGAGGAGGTAAAGCCATACATATAATTATTACCTACTTCAACAAGAAAAAATCAAAAACGTACAATATCCCATAATTATTAGTTATTACTGCCGTTCTCATCAAACATAATATAAGCACCATATGCACAGAATATTGTATGTAATACTACTATGTATAATTTTCATTTCTTTTTATTCTATAGTATCAAAACTAAAAATATTCTCACATTGTCAATTGTTCTATGATTTAATTCCTTGTAATATACAATGGTGTATCCTATATTTGATATTCACTTCGTCACAAAGACTCGACTCGATCGACTCAATAATGGTTGTGAAGTTTTCTCCCTGTACTACGCTCTTACTTCACTAACTGAAACAACCAAACGAATGGTTTTTAAAAAATGGACAAAATCTGAAGCCAGACATCATGTACCTAAAGACGGTTAAAATTGCCGATGATGGAATTTGAATTGTACACCTTTCTTTGGGAATATTTAATGAGAAAAAAAATATAATTATTTTTAGCTTGGACAAAAGTGTATACCGATACGTACTTAGTCATGGAAGGTAAGTTGTAACGTGTGTGTCAAGTAAAACTGTATTTAGAATAAAATACATACATACCTAGTTAGTAGTAAACGTACAATTAGAAGGCCTAAATTATGTTGCTTCCTTTCAACAATATATATTCACGTTGTTTTGAGATGGGTTTCAACACTGTATGTATAGCCCTATTGACTATCATTAAAAATATTGCAATGAAATAATCAAATCTAATGTTTTACAAATATGTTCTACTTACAGTGTTGACGGTCTATATACTTCACGTACATACATATATACACCTGAGTAGTTTAGACTAGAGTACACTCTAGTAAAGTACGTAGCACTATGCATCTTTTAAAATATTGTACAGTCAGTTTGGGTCAAAATATAAATTCCATCATATTTTACATCTGTAGCCTGTCGCCGTAGCTAAAAGCAAACAAACAAAAAACACATTTAGACGTAGCCACGATTACACGTTGAACCGGATAAAGCTACACAAGTTACATTCGTGTACCTAATAGAATTTAAAGTGTAAAAATTCCAGCAATCCATTCCGCCTAGTACATAAAATTAAAATATTTAAAAAAAAACTAAAGGGATTAATGCTCATGGAAATATGTATGCACCTCGGTAAGTATAGATGGGATTTGTTGACAAAGATATAACGTATAGCAATTACAAAGAAACATTACAAGTACCTACATGATAACCACTTGATTTGTAGAATTGGATTTGGTTAATTTGAGTGAATAAAGTTAATCACAGCTTATTGATTTATGATTTTGAATAACACTTAAACTATTTATTACGTAACTTGGAAGGTCATGTCATGTCATATACACAGCCTATAGCAATTAACCTATTCGCAACTGGGAAGCCATGGAAAGAATGCAAAACTAGATGTAACATTTTTAAAAGCATCCAAAAACAATAATTAAGACTTTCAAAAGGTCCAAATTAGAAATTAACATTTTCAAAAAGATGGAAAACAAGAAATAACTATTTTCAAAAGATGTAAAACAAGAAATTACCACTTTCAAAAAGGTCATAATATTCGAAATTAACATTTTCAAAAAGATGGAAAACAAGAAATTACTATTTTCAAAAGATGTAAAACAAGAAATTAGCCCGTTCAGAAAGTTCAAAACAAGATATTAACATTTTCAGAAAGTCGAAACAAGAAATTATCATTTTCATGAAGATGTAACAACACTAGATATAGTGCCGTTTCGAAAAGGTTAAATAGGAGTGGTACTTACCTCTGTTACAGTCAGTGCTTGCTTCATGTGTGGGTGTGTTGCTTTTGCGGATGGTTTGCTCTCTACATCGACAGCTGTATAATAACCAACCGAACAAGTTGACAAAATGTTGAGCCAACTGGACAGACAGAACAGATCTGTCTATGATGATGACGAAGGACACCATGAGGGAAGACAGGGAGGACCAAATTTGAGCCAAAGCTAAAGCAAAACAATGGGGAAATTAAAACATGACCGGAGAATTTAAGCCGAGGTTGTGTTGAGACTTTAATCTTTGCCCGGAGGAGTGCTGCCCAAGCCCAAATGAGATAAGAGGATGAGGCGAGAGAAATATCTCGAGTTGTTCCACAGATTCCACACATACAGTAACAGTACACAAACAAGGGAAAGTAAGGCTACATCATCCGTCACAATTCTATTCTTTAGCTCTTCTGACGGAGCGGTGTCCAAATTTCGATTGAATTTCAAGCTATATTGACTTTTATCACATTATCAACACATACTATGATACACTCATTCATTTTTTTTGTGAAGATCTTTTGCCTTAGGTACGTATACATGAATTTTCAATAAACGCATGTCCTGGACGCATTCCTACACATTTCCACATCAAGTGGGCCAAACTAGGCTTAGGAAGTGCAGGGCAATTCCAAGTTGTGTGTCATAGGTAATACAAGGCTTTGCTTACTGAGCTGGACTTTAAAATTCCAATGACCTCCATACTCCCTCCAAATATTCTAATCCCAAGTTGTTGCTGATCCTTTGAGCGAAAGTCAGTCCGTTGGGCATTAATGATGGTGGTTGGTGACGGTGAGTGGGAAGTTGAAGGATGTTGCTTGGAACGTCTGGGAGTTAGAAAAAATGATGGCACGTCACGCTGACTGCAGATGAGATGGTGATTCGGATTTGGATACTTGAATAGGTATGTATGTACTAGGTACACCGTACATACATCGCTGAAGACGGGACAAGTGAGTTCCTTACGCGCTCACAACTGTGCTTTCTTTTGGAGGACTTATGCCACTGAAGAGTAAATGAATAAGCTCCGTGAGACTCTTGTAGACTTTTACAATTTTACGAAAAAGATTTTATTATGTCTCATAATTAACTGTTAACGACATAAAATGTTGCTAATACTAAGAAAGGAGAAGGGTGCATTTCATAATCAGATTGTGTCGGATTCATACAATAAAGTACAAACTACTCATAGTAATTAATGTTGATACAGTTGTGTAATGTATGTATGTAATGTATGTATATAGAAGAATAAAGTTTATAGACTTGTAAAAAGTCACCTGCGAAGCCATCAAAGGGGGGAATCCTTGAGGATATTCAAAGTAAAGTTTATATAGTAATACACAAGTTTTTTTTTGCTAGTAACAAACATATTGTATAAACCACAATACCATCACTAAAACTAACAAGTACAATATTATAACAGAAGCTTACTCACCTTTCCATGAAAAACAAAGATCCCACTCTACTCAAACGTACTTAGCATTAATTTAAATTACCAAACTGCCATACTGGAGGGGGAACATGCAAGGTCGACTGCGGAAACTAAAGTTCCGTCACTATCATATGTAAAGCATGTAGGTATAGGTATATGTATACACCTTTATAGAACAATATATTCGACAAGACTTTTTTGAGTTTTTCTAACCCCCGTTCGTACAATAACAATTTAGCATAGTGCCAAATGTTTAATTTTATAATAATATATTTCATAATATATATTTAATTTTTGTGTTTTCCTGTAGTAATTATTATTATTACTCTTAGCCTAGGATAATTACTTTCTAGTAGCATCAGTGCCTAATTATAGTTCAACGCTGTGATTTCTTCCCGTCTTCAGGAACTACTACATAATATAGATATATGTCAATTGTTATATTAGTAACAAATACAAAGTTCAATAAGCACAACTTCTAGATTTGAGAAGTGAGGGAGGTTAAGTGGAGGAGAGCAGGAGGGTGCTGCACAAAGTCTTCCGTTCCGGATGCCTTGGTTTCGTTGAGTTTACTTTTTACTGCCTATAGTGTCCGTTTACATTTATAAATGAAACCTCCCAGTCATGTGTATTTAAGTTTGCACATTCGGATTACAATGAAATGAGTTATAAGACTTGATTGAACCATTGAACCATCTACCCGTGCTGATGACATGCTTACCAAAATTCTAGCTTATGAAAATGTCTATTGTGTGAGTTGAAATTGGTTAAGCACACGTGACAACGTCCTGTACAATTTCTTGGTACATAAAAGAATGAACGAGCCACATATGAAAGCCAAACCTAAAAAATCTATCTCTACGTCATATGATGTGTTAACTAAGACTGCAACTACGTATACATGCCATTGTTTATATTTTGAATATTTTCTAAGAACAAGCTCTTGGAATTTCTCCACTTTCACTTTCAAGACACTGAAATCATGAGTTAACAGTTTAGATTCATTGCAATTCGAGCTTCTAGTTGGTAGAACAACAGGTACGAAGACCCGACTATACGAACCAAGACACTTTTAATCATGCAGTACTTACTTTGAGGTATGAGGTTTTTAACTGATGAACGTAAATTAATAATATTTAATTACAGAAATACTAAATTCGTGTCTTCAATGTCTAAACCAGCCAAATAATTATTTGAAATTCAAGTTGCTTATATATCCCAATTCAAGTTGTTGTGCTTCATCCCATTATTTCAATTCAGAATTGCTTCCGGTCCCCATGATCTTTTACACTGTTGAAAAAAGGAGTCAATTCGTTATCAACCAATCTTGAAACAAATTCAAATGTATACGAACAAAATTATAAATAAATACAAACAATCTGAGACCTACCTCTGCTGTAAAAGATACTGAGCCATTCGAATTTGACCAGGTGCCCCAGAAATCGTGATTATACGATCGTTTGCTCCAGGAAGAGCTTCGTCAATTTGTATACTGGCGTTAGATTCAGCTCGAATTCTGCGAATACGAGATCCACCTTTTCCAATAATGGCACCCGCGTACTGTTAAACAACAACAACGTAAAATTTACTCCATCGCAAATTTTGAATCTCTGTTCATTTAAACCATATCAGAGATGAAAAAATGGGGGGGGGGGGAGTGCTTGATACTTTTGAGTCATTTTGGAGGGAGCGTCCTTCGATATTATTTTGAGCCCGTTTAGAGGGGGTATGAGGACGTCCCATAGTATTTTAGTTATGGCAGGCCTTAGGCCGGATGTGGTATTTTTAGGGAAATATCTTACAATACTACCGGTACGAGATTTGTGGGAGCATGACTGATAGTTTTAAATTAGAGTCGGAAGCTCTACAACTAGATAAGAGGATTTGCAGAGAATAATTACAAACAGCTAATATAGTAACTGCATAACGTTTTACACACCTCTTTCGGAATGGTCACTTGAGTCGTCGTGCGCTCATCTTCTGCATAGTCTCCATCATAATCGTCATGTCTTCCTCCATTGCTACCTACTAAAAATTTTAAACGAAAATTTTGAGACTTAAGACTCACGTCAATCAGAAATTACAAACATTAATGAATACTGACTTGAATAGAAACAACTCAATTAATAAAAACTTACGATGTGGGGGATCTCCTCGATGTCGGCCACCTCCTCCTCCGCCTCCTCCCCCTCCTCTACCACCACCTCCACCACCACCCCCGTCATTTCGCCCGTAACGTGGAGGCGGTCCCCTCGGTGGTCCACTCATCATTCGGCCTCCCATTGGTCTATATTGATCCCTACCGCCACCACCACCCCCTCCGCCGCCGCCGCCGCCGCCGCCACCACCACCACCTCCTCCTCCTCCTCCGCCACCACCGCCGCCGCCGAACCCACCACGTGACTCACCAAAGCCACCGTACTGAACTGCATAGACTTCATCATAGTTATGTGGATCGTACTGTTCATTTAAACCCTTAACTGGATTCTGCAAAATTAAAACACCTCATGACACACCGAGCTCCCATAACGAATACTCTTAAGAAACAGCAACAAAACATTAACGGAGTTAAACGTACTGAACTGTAATAAATTGACACTGAAATTTATGAGGAGACTTACATCGTTAACAAGAGCAACAATTTGTTTGATCGCTTTCAGTACATTCTCCACTGACCCGGAAACTGCAACGACTCGATCAGTACTTCTGGGACAACAACTTCCATATACTTTAATCTGGGCCTGTGTGGTCTACACAATGAATCACACATTAATTAACATAGCATCAAAAAACGTGCTTGACTCAATACAGAAATAAATAAACTACCTACGTACAGTTACTTCATTGTCTGTTTATAATTTATTAGGATCGTACCTCCCGTAGTTCTTTGATCTTCGCTCCAGCTTTCCCAATAATGCAGCCAACCTGAGTGTGGTGAAACAATACACGGACTTCAACAGTTTCGGAAGTGTCACTCCCGCCTCGGTTTCGATCCTTAGAGGCCTATGATAATTAAAAGCACAATGTTTATCATATGAACACCCATCAGTATTCTCGTCAAATTCATGTCATGTACACAAAAGATAAGTGAAGAACTGCATGGTAATGAATGATTACTTCTTCAATCAGAGGCACTATCTGCGTGAGCACATTCAACGTCGTATCTTGATCATCAGCAGCTATCGATATCAGCCTAAACAAACATGAAATAAAACATGAATAACAAATGTAATGGACCAGCCGGACACCAATTTCCACAGCAAGAATTAACTACTTATTAATGTTTCCTTCACAGCACTGACAAACCAAGGGACGGTGACAGAGCAAAAGAATGCACTTAAATGTAATGAAAGTTGGTTGATGAGATGAGAGTATAGAGAAAAATTTATAAACACATTGGAAACTGGTATCAGACTGTCAAGGATATCCTTAATGCATACGAATATCAGGTATGATCTGCTGGGTGGTCTAATTTTAAACGCCGCAGAGGACGGAAATCAGGCATGTCTTTTAAGCGTTTGATGTCCTTTCATTTGAGATGAACAGTAATAGACGCTACAGGCAGTAGTTACGTTTGCGATGGAAACGTGATAAAATGACAACTACGGATTTGAATTCGGTGAGAAAACCCAGCAGATTGACATTCGCGGATGCAAATTGGGTTTTGTGGAATTACTTATTGAGATATTTTTATTAAAAGTTGGACTTATAGGGAGGGCGTTACCGTTCTGGGCCAGGACAATCTGGGACACTGATGGTAGCTTTGTTCTATAGTTTGACGGGGTTGGGGCGAAATGGGACACCAACAGCCAGAAAAAAAACACAAAACGGGGCCATCATCAGAATTTTATCCACATTATATGGGACAATCATTATTAAATATTCCTCATTTTTTAAAATTGCAATTATAGATCATGTCAAGAGAAACAATTCGGTTCAAAACGGAATTCTTTGAAATGTAGATTATCTTCTTGTAAGTAAGAGGCATTTCGTAAATTTTTCATTCAGGTGTTTTTCTTATGACCATAACTTACCTCGTTCCTTAGTCGTGTAATATTTCCACCACCTTTTCCAATGATAGATCCAGCAACCTGTACAACATCACAAAGAACACCTATAAGTTTTCAGCTATTTTCTTTATACAGTGGAAACTCGATATACCGGCTTCTCAGGGGACCGACTTTTTTGGCCGGTTTAAAAGTTGGCCGTTATCTGAATACGTGTACTAGTGGATACGGACTCTGTCCGGGATTTCAAAGGTGGCCGGTACATCGAGTTTACCGGTACATCGAGAGCCGGTAAACCGAGTTTCCACTGTATATGGCAAGAGTCCAATTTTTTTTTATTACGAGCAAACATTTATTTTATCAGATACTGTCAACTCTGTCTTTCATATGCAGCAAATAGGAACCATCACTTAAGCATGTGACCTTCGACATCGAAATCAACGATCGAGCAAGTAGATTTTACCCACCAATTTTCCTACATGGAAACTACCATGTCCACACACCATTGGTAAATACAGAGCTCTTAATACATGAAGCAATTCCATTAATTCTGACTTCTGACGAAGCTATAAAGTACATAATGCTACATTCTTTTTCCTTTTCCTAATAAACATAAGTAACCAGCATCCAAATATATGATTTCTACCTCGCATTCAAATTGTGGGCACTTTCAACAGATACTGTAGAAGCCGTACCATATTAAATTTCAGCAATAACTATTTTTTGTCCCACTTACTTACGCTCAGAGGTATGGGACCATACAAATAGCATTAGTAGAAGTGAAATCATTTGTGAAACTTGTAAAATAGGTTTGTAATTTTATTCTTTCTTGGCAAATTTTCTATCTTTCCTATAATGCTAAACAAACCGAACGATATTATGTATCTTTAACTATTATATACATATACAATGTATACAAAAATAAAAACTGACTGAATAAGCTAGTGCTTAGACTCTCTGAATATGAAAATTAAAAACAAGGAACTGTGCCCACTTCAGAAAAAGATAACTTTTTATCACTATCCTATCGTACACAATTATTTAAATGATAAATGATGCATGAAGAAAAATGAGAAACTATCAAACAGATGTAATTCAATGCATTTTGTGCAATATGAACTGACAGACCTTCTACACGTTCAGACAACTGACGTTCCTCCCCTTCTCCTAATGTTTCGAGGCAATCCGAGGAATGAAAAATATCCACGAATGTTTTCATATTTTCGATCTCATCTTTGGAGTTGAGCGAATGAAATTAATTCTACTACATGAGTCCCAACAAACCAGACAGATGTAAATGAGACGTACATGTCAAAGAAAAATTGAATAAATGTATCTATGCTGTGGATACACCGCCCCCATTAGCATAAATAAACGAATAAGAAACGAAAAAATACAAGTTTTCCGTAACTTTGTGTTATTTCACTCAATAACTGAGTCGTAACGGATTCCTATTACATAGGTTCCGAATTCTACGACCTAGTATTACAAACTCTCCCAAGCGAATGAGACAGTGACACTACTGACAACCGAGATAGAAATAGACTTTTTGATTGATTTCAACTGATAAGCATAATTCATTTTTAGCAGGGACTCAAACCCTTGTACAGTAATAAGTCTATTCTTGTAAGGTCAAGCCTTCTAATGCAATTAAGGAATGGGTATCTAAAAACAAACTCATTACGGTTAATTACTAACCTTTTAGTTAAGTAAATCATTAAATGGAAGGCATGACGCTCAGAGGTTTTCTACAATTGAGCTAATTAGTTCGAGTCGAGCCATTAGGGCCACAGTACTGAGGGATTTAGCGTGCTTTTGGTTATCAATGACTGCCTAACATCAATGAAGGAATGGATGATTTGAATTTAATACTAAAGTCGTTCAGATAGCAGTATAGCACATACCTACCTACCTACTTTGTTGTAGCCTATTACTCCAATGCAGACTCATATTCTTACTTAGAAGTGTAATTTGCATACATATGCGGAAGCAACATGACAGTACATACGTACCTCGGTACAATACAGACCAGTAAATGGTAGCAGATACCAATGTGAAATTCAAATACCGATGTAAAAATTTTTACTCGATTCTCTAAACTTCTGGGTGGATGACATGATGGTCTGTCGATCGAATGAATCTATTAGATGCCTCCGAGTACAGTCAAAGTAAAACTGACACTACCATCGACCATAGCTGTAGGTTCAGTCGAGGCGTCGTCTTTGCATCTGGCTGCTCCTTGTGAAAAATTCTCATTGAAAAACTAGAAGCAGCGTTGGAGCACTTGATGCAAATATTTGAGTTGAATACGGTTGATGCCAATTCTACATGAAGCTAGCGCCATAGCATTCCCTACATGCTTCAATTCGGAAAATTGTTTACCCGACAAGTGCCAATTGTCTGTGATGGCAAGGTTAGGAATGAATTGGATGTCTTTATTATTTCTACTCTTTGTCATTCTGATATGAACTGAGCCATCAAATTGTGACAAACTCCAAGTTGGCACGTCACGCAAGTTATGTTTTACTCTTTTCCATTATTACAGAAAGGACAAAAAAGTTATGTAGGGGCCGTGCCCATAGTACGCAACGCTTATAGGGATCGATAGGAGGCCGGACTAGCTACATATACAGGCCAATACCTGCAGCATATGGTCAGGATTTTGGATGTGTTTCATCTATAGAGCGGTGATCGGTCCAAAAAATGTACCGTTCTCAGTTGTTATGTAAAAAGACATGGAAGGCCCCTTAGACATAGTTAAGTTTAACACATTTGCCTGATTGATTTCCATTTAAACAACATTCAACTCAGAAGGAGACTAAAATGAACCCCTTTTCACAATCTACAAATATGAATTCCCTACTCTACGTATGATACGCATACGCAATACTTCCCTCAACATAATCATAATAATAATAATAGAAAATACAGATAAAACTTGCCCTGGAGGGAATGAGTATTCGTAGCTCGTAGCCGAGATTCCGGGCTCTCTTTTGTGGCGATCCCATGTCTCTGTCAGCGCCGCGCTTCATCCCTGAAAAGATAAAAATGAATACTAGTTTTGATGGAAGCTCAAATTCAAAAACGACAAGGAAATTCACTAGAGGTATTCTTTTAAACAAGTCAAGGTGATAACAAGTGAAAAAAGATCTATCAATGTAGCCAGAATAGAACACTGAGGACGTAATAATATATGGGTGCTGACAGTGATGGTAAACTGTGCTTAATTAGTAGGTTAATAAGGCGAGTCGCAAGCTGAGTACATTCGAATAAATACTAGTCTAGATACTAATTATATATATATACACACAAAAAATTTCGAGCCAAAAAGAAATAAAATAATTCAGTCAACGTGAGTGGGGTGTAGGGCGAGGGGAAGCAATCTCTTAAAAGGATACAATTAAATCATTGATTAACAATAATTAACTTATATAAAAAAAAATCATAAGTCAAAAAGGTAAAGTCAGTTTTAACCATGGAACAGAAACAAGAAGGAACAAATTAAATAAAATGCAAACAGCAAAGATAATAAAACTATGAAAATGATCTAACAATGAAAAAACAAATGTCTCAAGTGACTAAAGACAACTGAATATGTCACGCTTTCAGTGCAAAAAAAAACAATTAATTTTTAGAGGGGGATCACGAAAATAATGAACAAGAAATGTACGTATGTAACTACAGACATACATAGATATAGAAGTGATTTGATAAATAATTTGATGGAGAAGGATAAACGATGACAGAAGCACGATATCGATTTCGTAATTAAAACGAGAAGTTAATTGTTTTTGTGTGTGTTGACAAGATGATGAAGATGGTCAGTTATTCACCTTTCTCTCACTGGAACGCAATCAAGTTTGCTTTCATAGCAAACCA
This sequence comes from Dicyrtoma fusca, assembly GCA_034695205.1. Taxonomy (NCBI): domain Eukaryota; kingdom Metazoa; phylum Arthropoda; class Collembola; order Symphypleona; family Dicyrtomidae; genus Dicyrtoma; species Dicyrtoma fusca. Next base: position 9,022 of record JAQFZC010002151.1, on the reverse strand, counting down.
CGATTTTTTTTTGATGCTACAACCAAACACAGAAAACAATCAAATCGCCATCATAATACTGAATACGCCAATTGAATGCATTTTTTTGATATAATCCTCCCAAGAAAACAATTGTAATTATAATAATGACAAAAAGGGTACAACAACCACAACAAAATTATTATTATCTTCAACAATTCGGAATTCCAATTGTCTAACTTTGAACTTAGTTTTCTTGAAATGACCAAAAAAAAAAAAATAAACCAAAAACTCTCTCGTCACTCGTTCTTTAAAAAAGCTCCTCGATTTCGATTCTCGACAGACCCTCCTCCTCTCTCTCTCTTTCTCTCTGCCTCTAATATAACAATCTAAATAAAAACTACTACCACTACTACACACAACACAGTATATATGTGAATGTCAAGCATAGAAAAAATCCGAAAATGAAACGATTTCCGGTGTTGTACAAATAATGTACATCTACATCAAATTACTCATGATTTTGTTTTGTTTTGTGGATTGGTAAATAAAATTGAGAAATTCACTTACACAGGTACTCTAAATAATACAGTCGTGTTAACTATGTCTTTTTTTGAGTAAATTGGAAATATCTGGAAATAAATTATATATAATTATATATATATATATACTATAGGTGCTTGTCTGTCCAACGGTCTGATGACTGATTTTTATCTGCCTGTAAATGGTAAATAATAACGATAGTTTTTTGCTATCAATTCCAATCCAGCTATCAACTTTTGACTTTACAGATGATGACGATGATGATATTGATAACAGAGATGAACTTTTTTTTTTAAACTGTTGTTGACTGACTGTGTCTGTCTGTCTGCGCTGGAGTAGTTTAGATTTAGATACCTTAGGTAGACAAATAGGAATCAAGGCACGCTCTCTCTCCAACACTGAAACTATCTCATCTCCTCTGAATAGAGTATTTCAAAAAAGTAAAATAATCCTCCGGAAAATAAGAATTAATAACAATTGAACAATAAAAGTGTTTTTTTTTTGCTTTTTGTTTGTTGCACTCCTCCACACTTTTAATGTGAACAACTCAATATCTAAATTGTGACTTGTGTGTGACAGAAACGTCTTAGGAAAAACCAAACCAACCGAACCGTCGACCGTCCCCAATCACTACTAGAATAATGCATCCTATGCGAACCTCCTATGGAACGCTTTAGCCAGTAGGAGTGAGTGCCGTCGTGTATGTACGTAGGACGGCGGCGGCGGCGGCGGCGGCTGGCTTCTGCTCATGTTTACGGGCCCTCCCGCATATTACGTCACTGTCTCCGCTCTTTAAACAAAATACGCTTTACAAAAAAACAGAAAAATATATAACGAAATATTAACAATTTAAAGTTAAAAGAGAAACTAAATAGTTTTTACACGATTAGCTGACACTTGCTACTTGCTACACATTTTTTAATTGAACTGGAGGAAAAATCTCCTAACCGGCACACTGGCACCAAGAAAAACTATCCGTCCCTGTAATATCGGACTGCTGCCCACAAATATCCTGCACCACCTTTTTTAATACTACAGCCAAGCCACGTACAGAGGAGCCTTGCAAAAGTTGACAATACTACGATAATTTCCCGTTCAATTTTGTAAAAGCAAAACATTGCAATTGGGAGCTTTAACTTTTTACAGAGTAGGTGTACTAACAACTAACGCTTTTTTAAAATACAGTGGGTTATTTAAACGTTTTGAAATTATTAAAACAGGATTTACATGGTTTAAAACAGAACCGTCTTAGTAAGACATGCGTTGAAAAATTGCACATGTTTTTTTACACGTTTTGAAAAATTCCAAACCATAAGATTGAAACGCTTTGAAAAACTGGAAGAGATGATGCAAATATAAGGGCTTTCAAAAGTACCTACTTGTAATAGATGATTTTGATTTGAACGCTTTGAAAACTGGAATAGATTGAAATGCGCCTACTTCAAACTTTTGAAATATTACTAAACACAATTGAGGCATTTTGAAAAAGAGTAAAACTTGATAGTTAAAGAAAAGAGCAAAGCCTGATTTAAAGGTTTTAAAAATAAAATTTAATTTAATTTACGATTAAGAGATAGGATCTGATTCTTTCAAAATAGTTAAAAAAACACACGGATCGAACATTTTCAAAACGGCAAACAGAGGAAATTAACGTGTAAACCTGTAAAGCATGATATGTGATATGCATTCAAATTCAGAAAAATCCACTTTGTCCCAAATCTAATTTTCCCTGTCATCATAATGGAAAAGCCCCACATTACACTGCCTAGCAGTGAGACTTTTACAGCCTGGGAGCAGCCAACCAGGGAGCTAGTGCTGTGTGTGTGTGTGTGTGGAGCCATAGTGAGGACGAGACGTTCATAATGGAAATGGATTTGTGAGCGAGAGAGAAAGAGAGAGAGAGAGAAAATGCTGACAAAATGCTGGACGATGCTGCGAGGCTGGGAATAAAGTGAATTTAAGGGATTGTGGCAGTGACTAGACGACAAGAAGCCGCTTGGATTTCATGGAACGCCCTTTGTATGCCGAGTGTGTGTGAGTGAGCGTCCCCACTCCATCGATTGCCCACACACTTCTTCCCGTCCACATGATTTCCCATCTTCCTCCCAGGCGCCGCTTCAACTTCAAATGCCGGCTCAAAAAACTTCCCACAAAAAACCAAAAAAAAAAACAAATACGAGCCAACAAAAAGCCCAAGAGCCAACCTCATCACTCACTCCACTTCTACCTTCTATTCTTTCTAACCACCTTAACTTCCACCGCCAACTCAGGATCCATCTCCAACTCCAATACTCCAATTTTACCAACTTACATAATAACAACAGACCAGAAACCAGAAACTAGTTTAACATTTTTTTCCCTTTCTTTCTATTTACTCCAACCTTCCTCAAGGTGGCTAAAACTAGAGAGATTCGATACAGGTGAGTGGGTCCGACCCGACCGTCCATCCGATACAACCCGACACCTTTTCACGGACACTGTCCCGAACGTTCCACCAAAAAAAAACTCAAAAACCGCTACCTTCTTAGCCTAAGACGCCCCTGCCCTGTCGCCCTGTCCACTCTCCGATGAATGTCCCTCGTTAATTAAAGTCAATTCTGCCCAGTTTCAAAGTTTGTCCAAAATCAGCGACAGTGATTTTATGTTAAATTGACAACTTTTGACTTTGTTAAGTGTCAGGCAGGGCTCTGTCTGTGTGCACTCATTTCGTCACTCTTGAGAGAGTTTGAAAAATTACTGTATTATTAATACATATACATAGGTAAAACTGCTTAGGATCTTTCCGAATTGTTAAAAATACACATATTTGTATGTAGCGGGGTTTTGTTGTTGTGGTTGCTTGATTCCCTCAGGAATTTGGGAAAACAGCTGATTTTTAGATTTTTTTTGACTAAAATTCCAAGTAAAAGAGTCAATTTGTTTTTGGTGTATTCAAAAAACAAGTAGGTAAATTAAAGTGTCTGGGTGGAATAGAGCCGTCGTAATTTGTAAATAATTGAATGTTATATATTGTGAACATTCTGATTCTTGAGCGTTCAAAGTCGTTGAAAAGAGAGTCTTTGGGATTGGCGATTGGGAATTCCAAAGTTTAAAAAGTCGGCTATAATAGTTTCTATAATAGTTATAGAAAATGTGTAAATGTTAAAAGTAAAAGATAGAAAAAAGTAAATTCAAAATTAATACAGTACCTGTCTACGTTCCGCGTACCACAACTACCACTATCCGGCAGTACTGTCTCTTCCTACACGTCCTACAGTGGCAAAGTTGTGCAGTACTTCTCTTTCACTTCACTTTGCAGCAACATCAACCCTCACCTTCGTCACCAGGACCAGTCCATCGTCGTATAATAATATTTTACTTTTAACAAACGTGGGCAACACGAGCCAAAAAAAAAAAGACTTTTTCACGAGAGTTGTTGTTTAAACGATGAGAGATGAGGGTATAACTTGGAATTCCATACAAAACTTATATGTTTGTCTCTCTTTCTCTCTTTTGCTTCTTTCCTTTTTCTGGCTTCTCACAATCTCTGTAACTCTGTGACTCGCACTTGTGCCTCCGTTGAGAGAGTATAATAGTAGTGATGAGTACCTAAACATGAATTGATGGAGCCAACCAGTGATATGAACTCCAACCGCGAAATATTAAAATTACCAGTTAAATGAGCGTATTCCCATTTTTTTTAAATATGTAAAGATGTAAAAAAAATTATCCTGAGGTGATATAATCATATTTTTATTCCCTCGTATCGTATCGAACTACTAGAGAGAGAGATGCCTATTATTATTTAGCACATACAAAATACTAATTTATCTGTATAGGTCGTACCTCGCACCTACACCCTCTGTCTAAGTACATACCCTGTTTTAGCAGGGAGCAGAATTACCGCGTGTCTGTGCAAATAGCTTGTAGGAATTGTAGGTAGGTACTTACTAATCGTATAAGATTAGGGGTGCTAAAAGTAGATACTAACTTTATACTGTGGTAGTACCCAGGTCAGGAGGGTGGATAGTGGATGCATCCCTGTAATCAACAAAAATAGTAATCGTCTAATGAATTATGTATTTGGTTTTTTACTCGTCGGGAAATCTTTTCCTTTGCTATTTTGTCGTTGCCAATCAAGAAAAATGTGTTAGGACAAGACAATGTAGTGATTATTTAAGATTAAAGATTATGCAGGTGAATAGGTGAAATATTCTTAACCTTTTCGAAGCGATAATACATCTAATTTTACATCTTTTTAAAAATGTTAGTTACTATAGTTTTGACATCTATGAATGTATGAATTTCTAGTATTGACCTTTTTGAAAAAGTTTATTAACTAGTTTTAGATCACTTTAAAAATGGTAATTTCAAGTTTTCACTTTTTTAAAAGTGGTAATTTCTAGTTTCGATCTTTTTGAAAGTTTAACGTACTATAGTTTTGACCTTTTTTAAAATTGTGATTTCTAGTTTTGACGTTTCTGCAAGTATTATTTTGTACACTAAATACTTTTGTAAAGCATTACTTCCATGGTTTTCCAGTTCCGAATAGGTTAAAATTATATTGTACAACAATAATAATGGACAAAACATTTTTGGCTATTTTGTTAAGACTGAAAAAAGGAAGAAACAATTATAGAGATGTATACTTAATATGGAGTTTTAAATTTTTTAATCTTGGCTTTCATTTGGATGTTGTTATTATGTAAATGCTGCAGATAATAACATCATAACATCGCCAGTCACGTCGGCAAAATGTTCAAAAGGAAAATATATGTTAACTGCTTTTTTCGAAAAACGTAAACACAATTTTCACGTTTTTTTTAAACGTTTTAATAAAAGTACCTATCAGTTTTTCAAGATTTCAAGGCTTAAATATGTACATGTTTGTACATATATGTTTCATTTTTTGAAGCAACTACTTCCTTATTGAAGCATAAGCTGTACTTAGCTTGGGTATGCTGTGCACTATGCACCTTAATGGACCGTTTATGTAGTATAGTTGTAAAGTTGCAATTAGCTGTAACATTTAAGTATGTACCTACGTTCAACTGCTGATGATTCATTTTACATAGGCCTATAAGATTCTTTGATTATAAATCCACTCAAAGAAGATGATGAATGCCGATGATATTTTTATGGAAAGTGGGAAATGCGTGGAAATATTTCTCCAAAAAAATGCATTTTGTAGGAGTATGTCATTACATTACGATTACTTGCAAAGGCGTAGGTACGAGAATACATTACAACCTCCTTAGGTCAATTAAAGTTATTTAAATTCCTCGATTAAGTTCCCATGAACCGAAATTATGAATCAATGATGTACATTCATATGACAGAGGCGGAATTCCTCTCGGAGTTTACAAAAAACTGACAATCCATACATGCCTTAAATTCTTACGAATCGACTATGTCCTATGTTACAATAATCTTTAAAAAAATGAATAAATGAAAATAGTTTGAATCCCTTAAGCTTTGAAGTTGGTGCTAGAAAATTAAATTGGTTGGTGGTAGTACCGATGCGATAAGATGAGGAAAAACATAATTATATTTATGTTTTATGTACTTACTCGGTTTTTAAGGGCTACACATTTACATAATGCATAAAAGAGACAATAGCTCAATGCACAATTTGCAGCCAAATGGCTCATTACTTACTACAATTCTTAATTCGAATATTGAATGCATGCATAGCCCCTTTTGTTTATTTCAATATTATTGTGAGCTTAAGTTGCACAATCACCCTATTAGGTTCGTAATAATGCAACAATTAAATTATTTTTATACAATTGTGATCGTTCTACCGTTGATTTAAATCTGGTTCTGGTAGCCATAAAGTGGGACACATTTCATAAATAATGTTTTATTCATTTCAAACACTCCATGAACTATTATTGTCCTTTAGAAACGGGGCCACCGAATATTGGAAAAAAATTCACAACAGTTCTAAACTCCATTTAGTTAGCTTCTAGGTTATGTACGTACATACATATATTCGATGCACACAAAGATCGCTGTCTGTAAGCTCATTAAGAAATGGATGCTTTAAAACGAACTAAATACCTATACACGTATTTGATTTCATTTGCATGCACAGTGTAGTTTCTTAACACAACTTAAATCTAATAAAAATGAATTTTCCGTGCTTACCGAAGGTATCGAAGATGCAAATCTATTATTGATGTGCGAATTTCAAAACATTCGAATAGACAATTAAAAACACGGAAAGTTCCAGCAATATCCCCTTGTACTAACAATGCGTAAATCTAATAAGCAAAAAGATGAGCTTCTTATAGATTTACCTACCTATGTTTCCAAGAGTCTACTTTTCACACTAAACTACGGATTACGGAATAATCCCGTCCTTTTAGGATTATCGTGATTGCGTCAATGTATTGTTGGCATTCTAATTTTTCTAATTCTACTAACTAACACGTATAGGACTATGTAGTGCAATTTATCAGTAATACACGTACCTACCTATATACATATATACCTACCTATAGTTGGAAATGGCCAGTCAGTGGATCTATAGGCTTGGCTTGGATGAGTGCTGAAGACGGCTCTCTGGCTTGTGGATAATTTTATTGTATACAGACAGAAGATACACGCATATATGTAGGTTTTATTTTTAAAGGACTTAAAAGTTTTAAACCTGGATTTGCATTTTAATGACGAAACTTCCTCCGTTCTTCTAATTCAGTTGTACACCTACCAGAGTTTCAAAATTTTACCATTTTCATCATCCACTCATAGAAACAATGAAAAGGTAAACACCTTTCAAAACAATCGATAGCACTGTATTTACTATTATTGCAGCTTGCTCCAAAAGCAACACGGTGATGGCACTACCACCTTAATGTCATCAAACATGACATAATAAACATTAATACTGTAGTTAATTCCAAAAATTCTGAGAATTTTATAGCCTACTTACCTTTATATTCAAGTAAATAGTGTTAGCTTCATACGCAAGTACATAATTTTACATTATTTAAACAAGCTGATTGTTTCTAGAATCGCTAATCGGGTTGTTCGAGTAATAAAATAAAGCTTATTGTAGACACGGCACAACTGAGAAATTGTTCTCAACCTATTTCAGGTCTCATCATTGTATGGATGATGTACAAAGGCTCGTGGTGCGAAGAAATGGTGAATAACCGCAATCGATCTACAGTTCGTGGCCTTGGCTGGTCTGAATGTGGAAATAAAATTTGTATTGTGTACGAAGACGGTTAGTAGATGACATTTATGCTCATTTCTATTCTCTTAGATTTATTTTTCTTGGCTCTACTAATCTGGATGCAACATGGCGTATTTCGTATGATCGTGATTTCGTAATCAGTGTACAAATATTAATGTTTAAAACAGAGGTGGGATCGTGGGCTCAGCGGATAGAAAAGGGAAGGGTATTAAGGGGATTGCATTAACCGGAGAAAGCACATTTTATTTACTCTTGGAAATGATGAAATACATGTACAATCAAAATGGAAGAAATGAAAGTAATTAACATACAATTTTACAACTTATCGTTGCGTTGTTGACCAAGTTCCCATATTTAGCTGAGATATATTACGTGTTTATGTGTTAACTTATATTAGTAACAAAACCCTGTAAACATGTCAGTAGTATCTAATTGCGTGTCTGTAACTTTGTAATATGTCAAGGTCTTTAGAAATAAATAAATAAATAAATAAATAAAATAAATAAATATGGAGTTGTAAGCATTACCATTGCAGCACGCGTAACTGCAGTCCTACTTGTTTCGCCACCAATTTACCACCCGAGAAAACTTTTCTAGTGTGTGAATTCCTACATTGTAAGTACCGCTGCTGCCGAAAGATTAATTATAGGAGTGGGGTAAAAAAGGATTATTATTACATAACACACTTTCATAGGTAGGTACTCATCGAGAGGCAGCCCTGTACAGGCAGTGGGAATTTGTACCTATGGATAATACAGGACACTCCGGTACCTGTCTCTATGTACCTACACAGTGTGTAACTTTGATCTGTTCCCTTATGTCTTATGTGCGCCTCTTTAGTTCTTGCAAACGATTAAAATTCCTGGAACACCTTGTTTATCTCTGGCATGGGATGCATTATCTCTACGACTGGCACTTGGCGCCGGAGCAAATATCTTTTTTGCCAACCTCCGTCCGTGGTACAAGTTTGCATTGTTCGGGCCAAATATACTAGCCTACGCATTTAATCGTCCGGATGGAACGACTCACATGGGATTTTGGGACCAGTCTAAAAGGTAAAAACGTTTTACAAGATTCCAAACTATAATCACAATGTTCACGTTTATATTATTAGTTTTATCCTTTTCATGTTCCTGGTCGCATACTATAATTTTTTAATTTAAATGCCTCCGCATCCTTCCTCAATTCGCATTGTTATAACATTCTCCAGCTCACCTCTCAAGAGATACCTGGGAAAGTTGTGGATGTGAAAGGGAGCGAGGAGCACTGCGCGATTCTGTCCTTGTCCAATACGGGCATTTACAATGTGACAATCCTGAACACCGTCGGCGCTCCCGT